>UESW01003040.1:0-34274 GCA_900491605.1 Calamus simplicifolius | reverse complement strand
CATTCGCTTACGAAGCTAGCTTCCAGACTGTAAGGAAAATTCAGAACTCTACGACCTCGAGGGGATGAAGGGTTGAGCCAGATGAAGTCCCCTGAAGATGACGACCCAGCCCCAAGTGATCCTTAGTTTTTTTTATTTTTATTGTATTGCCTCAAGTCCGACTTAAATCGGCATTTTGTAAACCTTTAGCTATTAATGAATCTTTCGATCCGTAATGCTTGCCTTTGATCATAACTGGTTTTGCTAGTGTGTGAGTTGTCGCGAATCAACAACCAGTGGCTGAAGAGCATGATTTCTTTCTGTTAGGAAACTGATGCGGGATCAATTTCAGTTGCAGAGACAAAAGTCGAACCATAGGTAGTATAGGACCCCGCTTGTGCCTACATGAAGTCGTGGAATGCCTAATGCATCTTTAGATATGCCATACAGAATTGGACAGCGTGTGCCAACATGGAGCGGTATATGCCGACGCGAAGCCAGGCTTTGGTGCCGATGCGAGTCGGGCTTTGGTGCCGACGGAGCTGGGCTTTGTACCGATGCGGAGCCGAGCTTAAGTGCCCACGCGGAGCCAGGCTTTGGTGCCGGTGCGGAGCCGGGCTTTGGTGTCGGTGCGGAGCCGGCTTTGTGCCGAGCGGAGCCGGCTTTGGCGCCGACGCAGAGCCGAGCTTAAGCGCAGACACACCGGGCTTTGGTGCCGGGTGGAGCCCGGCTTAAGTGCCGACGCGGAGCCGAGCTTTGGTGCCGACGCAGAGCCGGGCTTAAGTGCCGACGCGGAGCCGAGCTTTGGTGCTGACGCGAGCCGGCTTAAGTACGGCGCGGAGCCGGGCTTTGGTGCCAGTGCGGAGCCGGGCTTAAGTGCCAACGCGGAGCCGGCTTTGGTGAAAGTATGATCACTCAAAAGAAATGAAGATATTTTGAATAGCAATCTGTCAAGCAGGTTCAAATTAATGGAGTTAGCACAATACTGATAATACCGACGAATTGTCAGCGTTCCAAGTGCGAGGGAGCGGTTTTCCCGTCTAGCTCTTCAACTTTGTATGCCCCGTGATGAAGCACCTCCTTGACACGATATGGTCCTTCCCATTTCAGTGCCAGCTTGCCCCCCTCCGTCGGCTTTTGATACTTCAGCTCGTCATAGAACGAGATATTAGGGCGGAACGTCTTGGACCGTACTCGAGCATTGTAGTATCTGGCCTGCTCGCTGATGGAAAGCCGTCATGCGAAGTTGCGTCTGGTCTCCCAATTCTTCCACTAAATCTAGATCGGCCCGCAGCTGATTTGGGTTGCTCTCTTCGTGGTATAACTCTGGGACTGGGGACACCTATCTCCATCGGAATGACTGCCTCGGTCCCAAAGACCAGGCTGAAAGGAGTATCCCCGGTGGGGGCTCGTGACGTCGTGTGGTATGCCCACAATACACTGGGGAGTTTTCTCCACCCAACGCCCTTTGCAGCTATCTAGCCGGGCCCTGAGCCCTTGAAGGATAATGCGGTTGGTCACCTCGGCTGCGCCATTGGTCTGGGGGTGCCCCACAGAGATGAATCGTTGATGGATGCCCAGGCCGATGCAGAATTCTCGGAAGGCCGTGTTGTCAAACTGTCGACCGTTATCAGTAACGAGGGTGTGTGGCAGCCCAAACCGGCACACGAGACTTCCAGAAGAAAGATCTTACTTTGCCCTCGGTGATCTTGGCGAGAGCCTCAGCCTCGATCCACTTGTGAAATGGTCAACTGCTACCACAAGAACTTGCGTTGTCCAGAGGCTGGAGGGAATGGTCCCAGGATGTCCATACCCCACTGGGCGAAGGGCCAGGGTGCGGCCAGGGGGGTCAGCTGGGATGCCGATTGATGTTGAATGTTAGCATGGCGCTGGCAGCTGTCACACCTCTTGACAAGTTCGGACGCATCCTCCTTCATTGTCAACCAGTAATATCCCTGCCGTAGGGCTTTGTATGCGAGAGCTCTGCCCCCTAGATGGCTTCCGTATATACCTTCATGTATCTCTCGCAGGATATAATCTGCTTCTGTGGGGCCAACACATCTGAGAACCGGGTATGAGAACGACCTTCGATAGAGTTTTCCCTCCATTATGAAAAACTTCGGGGTCCGTCTTTTGAGTTTCTTGGCCCCGGCAGGGTCTTCTGGGAGGGTACCATTGGTAAGGTACCGGACATAAGCGTCCATCCAGGAAGGCTTCTGCTCAACTGGCAGAGTTTCTCTTGTTACATCAATACTCAGGGCTTCCAGGTGCTCTACATAAGCTCTTCCCAGTATCCCATCAGTTGAGGTGGCAAGATGGGACAAAGCGTCGGCTCTAGCATTCTCCCCTCGAGGGATGTAGCTAACATTAAAATAAGCTAAGAGAGAAGCTTGCGACTGCACCATACTTAAATAGCGGGACATGATGGGATCCCTTGCTTCATACTCCCCTGCGATTTGACTAGCGACCAGTTGGGAGTCAGTGAACGCCCTAAGGCGCTTTACCCCAAGCTCTCGGGCTAATCTTATCCCAGACAGCAGAGCTTCATATTCCGCCTGATTATTGGTGGCTGGAAAGAGGAAGCAGAGTGCACACTCAGTTACAACTCCATCCGAGTTGGCCAGGATGAGGCCTGCTCCGCTCCCTTGAGAATTTGACGCCCTCTACATGAAGGACCCATTCATCATCTTTGGTTCTGAGAGGCGAGGGGTTTGCAGTGGGCTCTTCGGGTTGCTCTTCTCCCCAGGTGCACTCGACCAAAAAATCCGCCAGGACTTGAGATTTTATGGCCGACCGAGGGTGGAAAGATAGATCAAATTCTCCCAACTTGAGTGCCCACCTTGCCAATCGACCCGAAGTATCCGGGCGAGCGAGAATTGTCTTTAGAGGTTGGTCTGTGATCACCGCGATTGGGTGGGCTTGGAAGTATGGCCGCAGGCTGGGCAGACACGATTAACGTAAAGATAGTCTTCTCATCTTCGAGTACCTGGTCTCCGTATCGTGGAGCACCTTGCTTGTGTAATACACCGACTTTTTCATGCCATTGGTGTCCACGCGGACCAGCACAGAACTAATAGCCTCGGGAGAAGCCGCGAGGTACAGAAGGAGTTCTTCTCCACTTGTTGGCTTAGATAGCAGCGGCAGGGTAGATAAGAATTCCTTTAGCCCCTCGAACGCCTTTGACATTCTTTCGTCCATTCGAATCCATTGGCCTTGTGGAGCCTTGAAGAAAGGTAGGCACCTCTCAGCGGACTTGGACAGGAAACGGCTCAAGGCGGCCACCCTTCCCGTCAGGCGCTGTATTTCCTTCTTGTTGGTGGGAGACCTCAAGTCCAGGATGGCTTGAACTTTGTCCGGTTTGCCTCGATCCCCCGCCGGATCACCATGAAACCCAAGAACTTTCTGGCTGTCACCCCAAATGCACACTTGCGTGGGTTCAGCCTCATCTGGTATCGACAAAGATTGTCAAAAGTCTCCGTTAGGTCGGCGATATGGTCGATGATGTGGATACTTTTTGTCAGCATGTCATCCATGTACACCTCCATGTTACGTCCTATCTGGATCTTCGAAGACTTTATTCATTAACCTTTGGTAGGTGGCTCCCGCGTTTTTTAGCCCAAATGGCATTACCTTATAGAAGTACAGCCCCTTCTCAGTTATGAAGGAGGTAGCTTCCTCATCCACCAGGTTCATCCTGATCTGGTTGTACCCAGAGAAAGCATCCATGAAGCTAAGGACCTCATGGCCGGATGTAGCACCACCAGTTGATCGATCCGAGGCAGGGGAAAGCTTGTCCTTGGGGTATGCTTTGTTGAGATCGGTGAAGTCCACGCACATCCTTCAGCTTCCATTATTCTTACGGACCATCACCACGTTGGCCAACCATTCGGGGTAATAAACTTCCCGAATATGGCCGGCAATCGTCAGCTTGCGAACTTCCTCATCGATAGCTTTCTGTCTGTCTGAAGCGAAGCTCCTTTTCTTCTGTCGGACCGGCTGACACTCTGGCCTGAGGTTGAGCCGATGGGTGATCACCTCCTCAGGGACATCCGACATGTCTGAGGACGACAATGCAAAGACGTCGGTGTTGGCACGCAGGAAAGTGAAAAGTCGATTGCGTGCCTCCTCCGGAAGTAACGCCCCAACTGGATGGTCCTTTGCCGGGTCATCCCCCAAGGGGAAGGTCAGGAGGTGCTCGGCTGGTTCTCCCCCTCCTTCCCAGCTCTCGGGGGTCTAGTGGCTCAGAGGTTATTGCCGACGCTGCCTCCAGTGGACTAGGAGACAAGTGATAGCAAAGCGGTGGTGGGCTTTGCTCTCCTTTCATTTCTTCAACTCCTTCGTCGGTGGGGAATCTTACCAATAATCTCTTAGTGGAGATTACGACATCTAGCAAATTCAATCCCGGTCTCCCTAAGATAGCGTTATAAGCCAGCGGGATCCGGACCACCAGAAAATTTATGACCACTGCTTTGACATGAAGGGTTCCAGCCATGACAGGGAGGGCAATCTCGCCTTCAATGCTCACAGAGTCCCCAGTAAAGCCCATTAGAGGCGTGGCGACGGGTCGGAGGGAAGACTTCAACAGGTTCATCCGAACAAAAGCTTCGTAGCTCAAAACATCCACCAAACTCCCACTATCAACTAAAATTCTTTTTACAGGATGTTTGGCTATGGTCATGGACACAACGACGCTGTCGTCGTGCTTATTAACTACCCATCTAAATCCCTTCCAAAGAAGGAATTACAGAGTCTATTCCCTCTCGCTGTCTTTTTGAACCACCACCTGTCCCCAGGAAATCATAGCTATGGTCTTCTCCTAGGAGCATTGTCCACGCCGGTTTGAAGTGTCGGAGGCACCGATGGACCTGGAGTAGGAAGGTTTTCCCTTCGAACGGACTTGCCCAAGTGACCCTGCTAGACAAGCTCTTCAATGGCCTTCTTCAGATGGCGGCAGTCCTCGGTGTCATGACCATAATCTCGGTGGTACCAGCAGTAAAGTTCCTTGTTGCGGAGGGTCCAGACTTCAAGGGAGTCGGACGCTTGAAGTAAGGTTCCTCCTCGATTTCTAGTAGGATGTGAGATATCGGAGCCATGAGGGAGTGAATTGCTCCTTAGGAAGCGTATGTGGCCGGCGATCTGGGCGGTGAGGAGGCTCAGGCTTCCAGGGTCGTGCTCCGGCGTGCTCAGTAGGCATTGGTTTCTTGCTGGGATTCTTGTCAGCTTCCCTCCTGAAAGAATCTGCCTCGTCAGCACGAATATATTTCTATGCTCGGCTCAGAAGCTCGGCATAAGAACTCGGAGGCTTCTTGTCTAGGGAATAGGCAAACCTAGAAGGACGAAGTCCTCGCTTTAATGCCAAAGTAGCTATAGAATCATCCAGGTTGTATACCTCCAATGCTGCCTCCTTGAACCGAGCGACAAAGTCCTTCAGGGCCTCACCACTCCTTTGCTGGACAGCAAATAAGCTATCAGCCACTCGTGGGATCTTCCGGCACGCATCAAAGTGGGCCAGGAAAGATCGCTCAAGTTGTCGGAATGAATTGATGCTGCGCGGTGGCAGGCGGGAATACCATGCACGTGCCGCCTTGCGAAGGGTGGCCGGAAAGGCAACACATAGAAGGGAGTCCGTCGCTCCCTGGACCTGCATGAGGACCTTGTAGCTCTCCAGATGGTCCAGTGGGTCCGTCGTGCCATCGTACGGGTCCAGCTGGGGGAGACAGAAACAGGGTGGGACCGGTTCCTCCATGATGCGCCGAGAAAGTGGGGGGCGGTGCTCGTAGTCCGTCCATGAGGGTTAGCGATCCGGCGGCTAAGCTCCTCCAACCGTCGTGATACTCATCGAGCCGTTGCTCAGCCCGATGGGTAGTCTTCCTGAGGGCGCCGTCTTTAGATGAGTCAGAAGAGGAAGCCAAAGAAGACCGCCGGCGTAAGGAGCGCATCTGTCTGGATTCTCTCTCGGTCGTTGGTGGAAACGACTAGAGTGATGGGAGAGGGACCGCCATCGCTTTGAGGCCTCTCGGCGATGGGGTTCAGGAGGTGAGTGACAGGAGACCTCGGGTGGGGTCTCGCCTTGATGAGATTGAATTGTCCCTCGCACCCCTTCACCAGGCAAAGGGGGTTGGGGTGCAGAAAAGCAGTGTTCCTGCAGTCCCCGCACCATTGTCATCAGGTCCTGGACCTGGTGAGCCAGAACCTCAAGCTGGTCAGGCTGGCTCATCTGTACAGAGGGCGGAACACGGAGGTTGGCCTCCGATTGCTTAGCCCGCGGAATGCGCTCCGCGGCTTGGCTGGTGGAAGCCTCCTATGCTCGTGTTGTCACTATCGTCTTTCTTGTAGAATCGGTGGGGTCACAGGAAGAACTTTTGCCTTCCCCGCGTGCGAGCCCCTACCTGGCGCGCCAATCTGATGCGAACAAATCACCGATGATGAGCGCCGGGCATGCTGAGATATTGTGGGCCTCCAAACGGGATGGAGAGGTCGTCTTCCTCCTTTGAAAACCTGTAAGAAGTCCCCGGACCGGTATTCCCGGCGAGGACCCTAGTTAGTCAACTTTGTCGATCAGTAGTGTAGAGAGAGAGAGATAGAGATTCTTCCTTTTCTGTTGAGCTCGGGATCTTTTTATACCTGTCTGGAAGGTTCCTTTCTTTTTGTTCTGTTTTGAACCGCCGAATCTTCCTTGTTAGGATAAGCTCCTTCGAACGGCAAATGGGTAAGCCGTTGCTGAATGGAAGCCGCTTGTGGCGGTAACTGCTGGGCGTGCTAGCACTTCCGTGATTTTGGTGAGCGAGGTATACGATAACAGATCTCGAATCTCGAGATCTGTTACCTGAAATGGGTCATGATGTATGCAGGAAAGGTACCAAGTTAGAGCCAGAGCCAAAGGCCGGAGCCATCGCTGGAGGCCGGAGCCAAAGGCCGAAGCCGAGGACCGGAAGCCGTCGCTGAAGGCCGAAGCCAAGGACCGAAGGCCGGAGCCAAAGGCCAGATCCGTAACTGGAGGCCGAAGCCAAAGGCCGAAGCCAAGGACCGAAGGCCGAAGCCAAAGGCCGAAGCCGTCGCTGAAGGCTGGAGCCAAGATTCCATATCTGAAATTAGCTGTCACATCATTATTTTCAAAAATTACGCAAAAAGTTATAACACCATCCCAAATGATCAGCCATATCACCATGCAGCTTTTAGAGAAGGCATATCATCAGCCGAACACAATTAATGGCTCTAATATTGGATCTTTAACAGAGGCTTAATATATAAAGGCAGAAGCTTTGACCTGGAAATAATAATTTTCTATGTCCATTTCATTATTCTGGTTAGTAGGCCACTGGTTGTCATACATGTGTCCATGAATAGTATTTTACACTGAAAGCTGCTGTCAGCTTATGATAAGAATCATTATTTCACAGATTGAATCCCCCAGAAAAATATCTAATTTTTCTTTTCTGGAAAAACTGAATGGATGAGCTCCTGAAAACGAGCTGAATAAACCTTGGGATTTACTGCCGAAGTTGACTGGTCGTACTGTAGATTTTTTAAGGCATTCTCCATGCGCTTGAGCATGCCATTTCCTTGGATTATATCCACAATTCCAAAATATAGGAAAACTTTGTTGTTTTCCTGCTTCCCTGCTGCTCGACGTGGTGCCCCACTCCACCTTTCTTTTCTTCGAGTGTCAACCACACGTGCTGGCATTTTCACACCAAATTTAACATCAGGCCTGCAATACATCCGAATGATCTTTTCTCTTAGATAAAACGCTGATAACAGGCTCAAGCTCACAGGAAAAAGATATCGACTGTCGTGAGACCCCAGTTATGACAGCTCTGCAGGAATATGTGAATGTAGATTTCTACAGAAGAAATACCTATCAGGACACCACATTACCATGCTTCAATTGATTGTAAAGAAATCATGAGCTGGAATTTTGTAGAAAAGGCTCATATAAGTATGGCTAGCGTTGAAGAGCCTAGGCATATGTATATGTACCGGGCATATATACAAATGGGCATTCGCATGTACTTTTTGTTCTCTTTTTCCATTTTTTTTGGTGTTCTCTTTTCTTTTTCTTTTCTTGTGCGTGTGCACGTGCGCGCGTGTTGGGGGTGGTGGTGGAGGGGAGATTATTGGTGGGGATTGTTTAGATGGGTTAGATGCCTTACTCTGTCTGGCAGGATGATTCTGAATCAGTGACAGAAACAGAATCTATGTCAGCATCACTCTGCGACGAATTCAGACTGACTGAAGGAGAACTCTTGCCATCATCCGATCCTGCAAAACAAATACTAGGCCTCTTATTCTCTTATTTCTTAACAAGAAGAAAAAGAAAAATCATGGGCTTCTATATTGATTCTTCTATCAAATATTCAAAAAAAAATTGTGAATGGTACTAATAGTTTTTCTAGCCACCATTATGTTGGAGGCTAATATTATATTGTAATGAAATCTATATATGAAAGCTCAAACTTAGGGCACTTCAGAATGTCCAGTGTACATCATGCCAGATACATTAAATGGTGGTGCTCTTTAATCTTAGCAAGCAGATACTGCTACAAAAGACAGATACACTACCCACCTTGCACCATAAACTGTCACGTATGGAAGCAATAACTGCTTCAGTGCAACTGCCCGCTGCTTCTTGGTCAGTATATTGCTATGTCTAATAGACAACCAGCATCTATGGAATAGGACACGAGTGACCTTTCATTGTTCATGGTTTCAAAGTATTCCATTCCCCCCTCCCAATTCATTACCTTCATATTCCAGGCCTATTGTTGCATATGAGAGCCCAAAACAATGCCTAACAACAAGGGTGGCCTTCACAGAGCAAGCATATCTCAAAAAGCTAATTAAACTCTTTGATCAGAGACTTTCGTGACATGCAACCTGAATGTTAGACAAATTCTAATGGGTGAGATGGTTCCAATCTAGGATTATCTTGGATTTTTAGGATGTCTTTTACCAATGAAGCATATGTGCTTATTAATCAGACTCATGCATAAACCAACTTATTTCACAGGGAATAAATATATGTTGCACCATTTTATGAAAAGTTAAACTAATTTTGGACTTGAAGATCGAAAAACTGACAATGTCCTTACCTGCTGCATTTGCTGAAGGATTGCGATCTTTGATGACTGAATCAAAGGGTGCAGGACAGACATGCATTCCTAGCAACAGAGTGTAATCCATGATGCCCTCATCTTCTAGAAATTTGCAGTCACGCTTGATTTGCCTGCAAATGGGAAATTAAAAAGAACCATACGATGTGATACTGCAGTTTCTATCTAATGTTTAACTGAAACAGTCTGCAATACATGGAATGTTGAATTGATTGTCACAATTGAGGTTTGAACACAATATAATAATTGAACAATACTCTTATGTTCTACTGTATTTCAAATATAATTATCTTTAGAATGGCATGAAAATCTGTGGTTTTATTTATATAGTATTTGTCTGTTTTGTCTGCTAAGTAAATTTGGCCTGGAGGAATGCCATGGTTCAAAATATCAAAGTAATCCATTGCATTAGATTTGGCAGCTTTTCCCTTCTACTGGTCATACAACAACCTGATGGAACTATGGGAAGGCGAAAAGCAAGACTTTGTTGCCAAAACATGAGTTCAAACCAACGAACTTGATTATTTTAGGACATTTTCTGAGATGGGAAACTCAAACATATTCTCTGTTGAGAACTTTTGGCCTGCACAACCATGCATGGCCTTCTAACATCAAGACCCTGCAGAATCTTATCTTAAAAGATTTGCCAGATTAGCAACATAAAGTGTAAGCTGCAGTATAAAGAATCAAGTTATGACAACTTTTCTAAGGGCACTGTCTGATAAATTGTTGAAGTGAAAACTCTCATATGAACTTAAAAAGATGTCAAGTTTCTTGCTCAAAGTTCACAAAGAGCAATCATTTACGTAATCCTACATTGGTATTCATCTCGTCTTGTAGCTGTCCTTGGCCATTTATCGGATTTGGATGACAATTTGGCCCCTAAGAACTGGTCCAGTGGAATAATGCCACATAACATGTAATTTTAATATGAAATAAGCTGGATCCACTAGATCAATGATAATCCCTCTTCTAACACCCCCACAAACTTTTGCGTTTTAATGTTCATCTTGAGCTCAATGCTCTCGTGGCTAATAGACTTGCAGAATGATATTTCTCAAAATAATGCCAGAGTATCATTCTCTGCAATGTAAATTGACTATTCTTTTTATAATTTTTTTTGGGCACCATTTGCATTGATGACAGGAAGAACAACAAAACTCCAAGTTTTTTAGAGTATCGAAGAAAAAGATAAAGAAAGAAAGAAATAAAATGGAGTAAAAGTTATAATGCAAATATTTATAGCCAAGAAATCTTACGCTAGTAAGTGATTTCGTGTTGGTGTATGGAGATGGAAAGCAAAATGGAGCTCTTCATCAGCTCCTGTTTTGCTTATAGAGCGGTTCTGGGATAAACCTTTCAGATTCAAAGTCTTATGAATGCTCACATCTGACTGAAGAATATTTCCCATTATGACAAAGCGAACCTGCTGCAAGCAAAATTTTATGAAACACACTTAGTAAAAAAGCAACAAAAGGAATATAAAATTTGATAAAAATATCTGTAGGAAAAAAAACTCCATTTTTCTTGAGGTGGCTAAGTGAGAAATCTGATCTTTGTCAACAATCATTTTAAAGCTAAACTTTACATTGTAAGTCTTCAAGCAAAGAATTAAATATCTTCAAAAGAAAAAAAAAAGGCTTCACCTCCAAAATAAGAATTACATCTCAACTTCGTAATTATCCAAAATTTATTTCAACTACATATTTCAGTTGTTTAAGACTTCATAATCATCTCTTTATAATGAATATATATATAATTTGATATAAAATATCGGCAGGAAAAAAAAATCAAACTCATAGTTTTCTTGAGGTGGCTAGTGAGCAATCTGATTTTTATCAACAATCATTATAAAGCTAAACTTTACATTATAAGTCTTCAAGCAAAGAATTAAACATCTTCAAAAGAAAAAAGGTTTTGCATCCAAAATAAGAATCACATCTCAACTTCATAATTATCCAAAGTTCATTTCAATTACATATTTTAGTTCTCTAAGACTTCATAACCATCTCTTTATGATTTATGTATGTATGTATGCATGTATAACCGATAGATAAATGTGCAAACAAATAAGATGAACATGGTAGAGATGAGAATCTTGAGTTGAAAGTGCGGAAGAACTGGGAAGATAGGATACAGTTGAACAAACTGAAGGAGTCATGATATTCTACTTGTAGTTTTCAAATTGTTTTTTCGAAGATGGAGATGTCTCTTCCACTAATATCATAAAGGTATGGTTAGAATAATTTAATAAAAAATAACTAACTTGTATAAGCTCATAACCAACGTATCCTGAGTTCCACGAATGGGACAGTATCGCAACAGGATACACAACAGAGCATTCTATACAGATTTATCCCACTCTAGACATTGTTCTGACTTTTCAGAAGTCATGGATTATTCGGTTAAATTGAAAGGGATAAAAACTCATTAATGAATAGCTACATAATATATGTAATCCAGATCAGAGATGCCTTGCCTTTTGCCCTTTTGATGGCTTCACAACATGAAGACCAAAAAGTCTAGTTAACAAAGTGTCTCTGTACTTTTGCACATGGTGATAGTAATTTGGTAGCATCTCTAGGATAACCTGCATGAATGAAAATCAAGAAGCCTTAGAATTAAAGCAGCAAGAAACTCTACTGCATATGGTTCACCATTTTGGTATCGGATCTTATGCTGGTATCAAATTAGTATAGTGTCAGTATGCTTGATAAGTGGGTTGGTTCAACATATTGAGACTCATACACCTCTCATACCAAATTTCAATTCGATACCAATATGGTACGCGCCCACACACATACAATGAATGGATAAGGAAAAAATGCATCATGGTGTAAACATATATATAATACAGCTACCACACTCTCTTTCCTGCATTTACCATTGTTGCAGATGAGACAACATCACTGTACAATATACATATTATGTGCATCTGAATTGTTCATGGCAACTTATTTCTAGATCCTACTCCCAAAATAATACAAAAATATAAAATACTTTACAAGGTATTATATTTATTTTCATTAGAAGAATAAAATATGGAAATGCTGACAATCAAGTCTGATTAGAATAACATTAATAAATATAATGAAGTACTAAAACATTTAAAATGATGAGAATTTAATAGTTATCCAAAGAGATCATTTTCTGAAACTCCTGAATGCAAAGGTGGAAAGTGTGCCAATACCTTCATCTCGGCTTTGCTTAAGGTCTTGAAAATGAACCTGTCATCATAGGATGATAAAAGACGAGGAGCATTTTTCTTCCCAGGAAAAAGTAGCTTTATGGTTTCATAACTACGTACTGATTGTATGTAGTCATCTGCATCAATCTTTTCAAAATCTTGAAATTGCCTGCAAATTCATTTAAACTAAGTATTGACCAGTTTGATGATGTAAATGGCCTAATGTAAGTGATCCATAAGCTATGTGACGAAAATTTTAACCCATGTTGGTTCTCAATGAGATAATACCTCCTACAATTTCCTCAAAATATGTGTGTATCTCCTACATTGTAAACTTTTCATGGAATAGCAATGATATTGCTTTCTTCTAAGGTTATCAGAGATAACATAAACTAATCAGGTGAAAACAAGGCATCATCTTTTGCAATGTAATAAATCCATTCCACATAAAATCATGAGTTGCATAGCTCCAACTAGGATCCTGAATGTACATTATGAGCTCTACTGTGTTCTCCAAGATTGTTTCAATATGGAAGAGGTTGTGTGCTTTATATCAAAATATAATTACTATAAGCTTAATAAAAATTCAAGAAATACATGATAAAGTGAATAACTCTGCCAAGGCCAGTTCCAAGCCTGGATAAAAAAGAAGGATTGCGTTAGATAGCTGACAACCAGTGTAAAAGTCCGTCAGATCCTTTAAAAATGAATCTATTAATTCAAACTATGCGAAGAGCTAGGACGTCTCTGTTAAGAGATGCGTTGTATTTGCCTCTGAACGTTTCAAAAAAGGGGCAAGGGGCACCGCATCGGCGTCCGGGTACGGTGATAAGTGAGTAAGGATTTTTGCACTACGGACAAGTGCGGATAAAGAAGTTAGTCCATGATAGTCAGCTTAGAGTAGCAACTTGAAACATAGGAACACTAACAGGTAAAGCTATGGAGATAGTTGACACTATGATTAAGAGAAAAGTAAATATATTATGCTTATAAGAGACTAAATGGGTAGGCGAAAGATCTAGAGAAATAAAGAATACAAGATATAAATTATATATTACTGAAAAACATAAAAATAGAAATGGAGTAGGAATAATTATAGACAGAAATTTTAAGGAATATGTTGTTAAGGTAATTAGGAAAGGAGATCGGATTATATCACTAAAACTTATAATTGAGAATAATATAATTAACAATCTTAGATAAAATAAACTTTGGTGTCAAATAATCAATTTAGATTTATGCCTAGAAGATCGACCATGAAAGCTATTTAATATTAAGAAGATTGATGGAGAGGAATAGAAAAAAAAAAAAAGACCTTCATATGATCTTTATTGATTTAGAGAAAGAATATGATAGAGTACCTAAAGAAATAATATTGTGGATTTTAGAGAAAAAAAGAATTACCAAAAGGTATATAGAATTGATAAAAGATATGTATGATAGAGCAATAACTTTTTAAAACAATAATAGGAGAAACTAGTGAGTTTTCAATTACTGTAGGTTTACATCAAGGATCTGCCTTAAGTTCGTATCTTTTTGTATTAGTTATGGATGAATTAACCAAACACATTCAAAATGATATCCCATGGTGTACGTTATTTGCAGATGATATAGTGTTGATTGATGAAACTAAATCTGAAGTAAATGCTAAGCTAGAGATTTTAAGAGAGGCTTTAGAATCTAAAGATTTTAAGATTAGTAGAACTAAAACTGAATACATGAAATGTAATTTTAGTGGAAGTAGAAATAAAAATGAAGAAACAATGAAGATTGCAAGCCAAGAGATACCAAGAAGTAAAAAATTTAGGTATTTGGGATCAATTATCCAGCAAGAAGGTGAATTATGTAAAGATGTGAATCATAGAGTTAAAGCAAGATGGATTAAGTAGAGGAGTGCTGCAGGAATATTGTATAATCGACGCATCTCATTAAAATTGAAAGAAAAAATTTATAAAATCGCTATTAGGTCAGCTATGCTATATGGAATAGAGTGTTGGGAATACTAAAATAACATGTGAATAAATTAAGTGTAACAGAAATACGTATATTAAGATGGATATGTGGTAAAACTTTAAAAGATAGAATTAGAATAAACATATAAAAAAAATGATAGGAGTAGTCCCAATTGAAGATAAAATGAGAGAGAAAATCGATTATGATGGTTTGGACATATACAACGAAGACCTTTAGATGCTCTAGTTAGAAAGAGTGATCTTTTAACAATTTATTGTAAGGATAGAGGTAGAGGTAGACCTAAACTAACATGGATAGAAATCATTAAAAAATGATATAACTATTTCTAATTTGAATGTTTGACTTATTTAGCAAAGTGAATGAAGCAGATTCATGTAGTCGACCCCATATAGTTGGAAAAAGGCTTAGATGAGTTGAGTACATGATAAAGTGAATGTATAAGCATAATACACCAATATACAGTGCATATTCTAATTAAGCAAATATGACTTGCATTTATGTAATCCTTCAACAAGTTCATCTCTGTTTCCAGGAAAAAAGATTTGATTTTAGGCATGTCCAGTACAAAAAATTGAATGCAGAAGAAAGAAATTGCCAACCTGAAAACTTCAGGGCAATACTCCATCCATTCATACTCCATAATTGTGCCTCGAGAATCTGGAGAACTATCCGAAGAAAACCGAATGCGTGAAGTTATAATGGAACTGAAATCAGGGTCAGAGCGTTCCTGCTCTGAAACAATCATGTTTCCCTCCACTCTTACCTGCAATTAATTTTAATAATTGAGATTGCTATACACCATAACATATAGATCTAAGTATTATGCTAAATAACAAATAATTGCAAGAAACAAATATTCATAGAACCCAGCAACATAATGCATTCACTGAAAACATCCAAAAAAAGAGATCGAGGCCTACGGCATGAAATTTATTTTGCAAGAGTCAGCCTGCACGTATGAAACTTGTGCATAGCAATCAATATTCACATAATATACAGAATAGGATTTCAAATTTCTATTGGCTGGTATGCAACCTATTACAACATCCCAAACCACTATCATATACAATTCAATAGGAGATATGTGATTAAATGACAGCTTGTTACCGGATGGTATATTTCATGACACTGCACCTATACGTTGCGCATTAGTGCATACCATGTCCTGTTCGTTGTTGATCCTGTGATCGCATATCTCACCAACCTTCTTCACACACCTCACCCTAATGCTATGTTTGGGAGTTAGAGGGGAAGGAAAAGAAAGGATTTTTACAATATAGGAAAATAAAGGAGAGGAAGATAAAGGTGGGATTGAAACCCTTTCGTTGTTTAAAAGTTTTATAAAATATAAGAGGAAAAGAAGGGTTTTGTACCTTGTTCTTGTTTAATTAAATGAAGAAAAGTAAACCAAATCCTTACAAACCTCCAAATTTGGGGGGGTTAAAAGTTATTGCTGTTGAGAGATTTGGAAAGGTTTTAGGAACCCTTCTAAACTCTTCTCTTTTCTACTTAAAAAACTCAAACTAGAAGTATTTCAATATTCCTCTTTTACTTTCCTTTTCTTTCTCCTCAAAACCCCTTTCCTAAATAGGCCTCAAGTGAGAAAGTAATACGCTTGTTGGTTTATTTATTTATTTTTGTGTAATTCTGGATTTTGTTTCATATCCTAGAAAGCAGCAAATATGATGCAATCCAAAATAGAGTCATGAAACCAAACTCCTACTATTTAGTCCTTTTTTGACTGTAAATAGGGGAATCTGATTCTCCTAGATTTATTAGAAAAATTATTTACAATTTCTACCGTTCAGTCAAGTTTGTTAGTCTGTGACATTCCAAGTCATCAAGAGATTTTACATTTAATTTGATGAATAAAATTATCTCCTTCAAACTCAAAGTTGGCTACTGGTGATGATATTTGCATCCCCCCCCTCTTTTTCTGCCTTTCGTCTTCTGGCAGAAACTCTTGTTTTTGTTCACAATTTCTTGTTTAAGCATCACTCCCTTCTTGGAAGTATCATCGCACGTTCTTGCATCTAAACTTTGACCAAGACCTCTTCCTTACGTTTGCCACCCTTTACCTATTTACACCAACTCTAGTCTTTTGGGCATCCCAATAATTTCAGCTCTTACTAACAGCCCAACTTTCACAAAGCCAAAAGTTTCCAACTTACGCTAGTCTCATACAAAAGATAACGGAAGCTGTAGCTTGAATGAAACAAAAACTAAAACCCTTCCTAAGCTACTGTATTTTGTCAATCGACTTGCTCCAAAGATACTCCTATAGGTATGGATATAGGAAGCAAAAGGCAATGTTGGACTTTGGGATTGGAAAAAACAAATCAAATCAAAGGTAGTTGGTTAGAGGTCATCATAAAAAGGACACAAAAATAATTCACCATCTCCTTTTCTCCAAACGAGAAAGGATGTCATTACCCTCTGTCCAACATATCCCTTTCTATTACCTAAAAGTACCACCAATGACCCCTAATTAGTTATTCCAATACATAGATGCGACCAAAAGGTACTAAAATATCTAACAGGCCATGAACATTCCTCTTATGTGCGTCAAGCCATGTCCTGCAAGAATTGACTTTAAGAAGTGCATTTATGATTCAGAAGGCAACTAGTGGAAACAGTCTGCAATAAAAATCCGAAATGTGTACCCATACTTGGTGGAAATTGGTAAAAGCCCACAGATACTGAAAAGAAGCATGGAAAGAAAGAAAAATTCAACAGCAAGCGCAAGTCAGAAGCCATATGACACCCAACTTTCCTTCTCCTTTTCTCTTATAATCATTGACCAATGCTCTACAGCGGCTGCAACCAGCTGTATCCTTTCAATTTATTCAAGAAAAATCCCACCTCCTTTTCCCATTCTCTTTCCATTCAAAGCAACACTATCTAGGGCACAAGCCAACCAAAAAAGAGGTACTTTTTTCCCTTTTTCCTGGATGGTGTTCGCCATTAATCCCCCAGAACTTAAAGCTCTGGGATTGTGTGGGCATCAGACCATATCCAACCAAATCTAAGAAGATCTCTGGTAATATTATAAATGTCAAGATTAAAGAGGCAGAGCCGTGGAAAGATTTCAAGAAACCTTAAAGATTTACCAAAAGGGCATCGCATCACATCACATCATATCAAAGTTGCAATCTAGGGCTGCTTTGCAAATCTTTACAAATCCTCGATTCTAGTTCCAGGAAAGGCAGAGAAGAGATCGGTAAAGAACGGAGTCGAACCAAAGTTTACGATGGAGGCGTACCGCGGCCACTTCCTCCTGCGAACAGCGGAAGATCCACCGGACGAACGAGAGGAGGAGCAAAGGAGGCAGGCTCTCGTTTAATAGGGGCATCGCGAGATCAACGGCCGGTGACGAGAGTTAGGGAGAGGGAGGAATCCTGTGGAGGGGAGGGTCTCCTGAGCTCCAACGGAACGGCCTTCCGCGCTAAAATTAGCCGTTGCCGCTCCTCTCGCCCGTTTCGGCGGGAGGGCGAGGAAGCCCGTTACCAGCGCCTCATAAATTCGGCGCCTGCGTAAAGCCGATGCCGACTCTCCGTTTGCCGAACCGACCACGCGCGCTTTTCCCGTTTGAGGTACGGTGAACAGCAGCTACGCCCACGTTTGGAATGTGCCGGTTAAGTGGTAAGGGCTGCGTTGAGGTTCACCAATCGGAAAAATTGGGGGAAAAAAAATATTGCTCGATTGCACGTGTAATTAGATTGAGATTTGAAAGAAGTAACCAATGCAGTTGGAAGAATTGCTGAAAATTAAGGATTAATAATGATGACGCCAAGTCATCTTCTTCAAATATTGAGAAAGATGAACGTTCTTCTCTTCGGACCCCTACAAGAAAAGTCTTCGGAGATCGATTGTTTCGATGGGGACCCTCCGACGCTCAAGTCAGTTACTTGGGCTCAGACAAGAACCGCTAAGCGGAAAAAAGCTGAGACAGTTAGGGTTTTGCTAGGAGGAAGAAAGCTAGAAAACCAGAGTTCGGATCCTTACTTACAGCGTGGGCGTGTTTTTATACCTGTCCGAATATCCCATCCTACTGTTTTGGAAGATTGCCACCGTACCATCACTGTGCGCGCCGAAAGTGTCCCGCGATACCTGTCAACATGATGTTACACGTGTCTAACAGCCGCGGTTGTATTTGGTGCGCGTCGTTGCTTGACGCGACCGCGCACAGTGCAAGTGGTAGTGAGTCGTACTCCGTAACGGGACACAGTCACGCACAAGAACATACATTGCACCATACGCCGTTATGAGGCATGGCCGCAAGCAGCCACGGGCGCACGGAAAGTCATGTGGGCGCATCAGGTGGTCTGGAGCTGTCATTTGGTTCGAAGGCTGGTCCGCATGCTAACTGTTGATGATACCCGCGCACCCCGAGACCGGAGGGGGGTCTCGGGATTGAGATACGATGATCCCACCCCGAGACCGGAAGGGGTCTCGGGGAGGAGATAATGCTGGTGCACCCCGAGACCGGAGGGGTCTCGGGGTTGAGATATGATGATCCCACCCCGAGACCGGAAGGGGTCTCGGGGATGAGATAATGCTGGTGCGCCCCGAGACCAGGGGGTCTCGGGGTTGAGATATGATGATCCCACCTCGAGACCGGAAGGGGTCTTGGGGATGAGATAATGCTGGTGCACCCCGAGACCGGGGGGGTCTCGGGGTTGAGATATGATGATCCCACCCCGAGACCGAAAGGGGTCTTGGGGATGAGATAATGCTGGTGCATCCCAAGACTGGAAGGGGGTCTCGGGGTCGAGATATGGTAATCTCCGTTAGCTGCTGTTACCTTTTATTCTAACGATGCAGGATCAGTCATATCAGATGCCCCCTCACCCCTGAGGTGAAGCGGGTCCCACTAATGAGGTGAAAGGGGTGTTCTCCTCCACGTGGCTGATCCCCGCCCACATCTCTTATGCGAACAGCATGGGGAATGTGAGATGGCGGCCGCCTCCGTACACTGTGCCCGCCATGATCGACCTCGAGAGAAAACCAGCCCTTTGAAGTTTGTGCGAAAAGCTGTATCATCATTACCTCTCATAGCGACGACGTCAGCGGGGTCCCATCATTGGCCGAAGGCATGCCGCACCACGCGCTGGGCGTCCCTCGAGGCGAGCCAGCCTATGGTAGGGGGCCATGTGGCTGACGAGACGAGGCGGGACGATTTGAAAACCCAATAAACCCAAATGAGGGGTTGAATCTGGCTATATCGCTTCCGCTATCGTCGTCTTCCTCTGTGCTTGTGCTCTGATCTCCCCTGCAACCCGAGAGCTCGTGCTTGGCTTTCTTTCTTCCAGGTCAGTTCTTTGTCCATTCCAGACTTCTCCATCCCTTTTTGCTCATGAGCTCTCTATCCTGGACCTCGGAGGACGGTTCGAAGAATCGTCCTCCCTCTGAGAGGCACTGTACCTCTTTTGCACCTTCTCCTTCTCCTCTGCTTGAGTGGTCCACTGATTCAGAGGACCGTGTCCCCCTGGCCCGGCGACGGGTCGCCGGTGGAGCCCCATCGAGGGGCCGCCGGTCAGAGACCGGCACCTCCTCGAGGGTGGAGGGGTCCCCGGAGGGGACTGCCTCCACGGTAACAGGTCTGGATTTGGCAAAAATCCGGGCCTGTTACCAGATTCTCCGGGACGTTGAGCTTTTTCTGCCAACTTCCGACGATAGGGTCATCTCCTCCCGACCCGGTCGGGTGGCCCTTTATGAGATTTACCTAAAGGCAGGTCTTCGTCCATCTTTTTCGCTCTTTTTCATCAACCTTCTTGACTACTACTCCTTGACCCCATCTTAACTGGTCCCGAGCTCCTACCGTGTCGTCAGCGCCTTTGTCATTCTCTGCCATCGTCTGGGTATCACCCTCGAATCTCTCTTTTCCGATCCTTCTACATCCTCCGGTCCCAGAAGGGTTGGTGGCTATTCCAGCCCCAACCCAATCGGGTCCTCAAACTTTTTCTTCCCTCTTCAATCAAGGAATGGAAATTCCAATTCTTTTCGCAAATATTGACCAAGTTAGGCCCTGGTGGGGAGATCCCGACCTCCGAGGGAATGCGAACTCCACCATCCATCCTGGGGATCGAGAGGCGTCGGGTCAATTGCTGGCTGCCGAGATCCCTCGATACACTTTGCTCTTGACGGAAGATAATCTCGAGTCAACGGGTCTTATCTCCACCGGGATAAGCCATTTCCACCCTTAGCCAAAAATTATCTGCTTTTTTTTTTTTGACTTTGACTGATATTGCGCAGCTATGAAGATATCGGCAGAGAAGCTCCTGAGGGCCGCCTCTAAAAAGAGGGCTCGGGAGGGGCCACCTGGAGGCCAGCGAGCTCCAGCTCCAAAATGCCCGATGGCCCGGGCTTCCCAACCACCAGCACCGTAAGATCCCCTGGCTGCTCCAGAAGTTGATCTCACAACCGACACCCCGCTAGAGATGGCAGCGACCGCGAGTGTCCCAATCGAGGAGCCAGTCGCGGAGGAGCCGGTAGCACCGGAGGAGCCCATAGTGGTTGAAGAGCCGCCTGCTCCTGGCGAACCGACCCCACAGGAGGCTGCCATGGATTGGGGCGAGGGGCCATCAAGGGCCGTAAGCCCACCCCCGAGAGGTCTCCTAGGAACAGCCCGCGCGCCGAGCCAGAGACTGCTGAGATGGCCGAACGGAGTGGGGTCAAGCCCGGGCCGCCCTGGGACTCCTTGAACGATGGTCACTGGGCTGAGCGGGTCCTTACCTCGGTTCTTATGCCCGAGATCCTGGAGGACCTCAGCCAGCAGAAGGCGAGCACATTCTTCCGGGATTCCTATGCGGCCATCGTCAGGGTAAGCGATCTTTTCGCCTATTGCCTTCATATCTTTTTCTTTTTGCTAACCTGGAGTTTACGCATGCAGCTCGCACATTCTCTGAGGGCCTCCAGGGATGTAATCCATGGCGGGAATGCCCTTCTGCGGGAGGCGCAGAAGGAAGCTGAGGACGCTCAGTGCCGCGCGGAGGCGGCCGAAGAGGCGCTGGAGTGGCCAAAAGCGCCTGGGCAAGTGAAACCAAGGCCGCTGAGAACCGAGCTGAGGCCGACGCCACCCGTGTACGCGCGGCACTCCACCAAATGACGGAGGCCGAGAACGCTATGATGGTTAGGGATCTACACATCTCTGAGCTAACCTTAGCCCTCCAGGAGGCCGAGGGTCGGGCGGCTGCGGCGGAGGAGAAAGTGAAGGCCGCAGAGGAAGAAACGAAAGCCGCGGAGGAAGAGGCGCGGGCAGCGAAGGAAGAGGCGTGGGCGGCGAAGGAGGAAGCAAGCCAATCCGGGGAGGAGGCGAGCCACGTCCGGGAGGCCGAGAGGGTTGCAGTGGCAGCCCTTACCGTGGAGGAGAAGGCTCGAGCCGCAGAGGTGGAAGCTACCATCGCGGCTAGGACCGCTGGGATCATAGAAGAATATAAAGCGTCCGAGCGCTTTACAAATGATTTAGCAGAAGCCTCGGCGGCAGTGTTCCTCGAAGGATTCCAGCATGGGAAGGAGAAAGTGGTCAGGGATTTGAACATTCCCCAAGCCCTGAAAGTTTAGCTAGACCGCTTCTCAGATTCAGCCCCCTCCGACGATGAGCCCGCGCCACCAGAACCGTGAGCTTGTATTTTTGTTTCTGCAAGTCCGACGATGTCGGCATTTTGTAATCCCTTCAAATTAATGAGATAACCTTCTTCAAAATGCATTGTCTATTAGTAACTCTTACCCTGAATTCTTTGGTTGACAATACGCGGCCCCATGGTCCCATTAGTCCCGCTAGTGTCAGGGGATAACTCTCAACTCATACGAGCTATTCCTCCTTAGCCATCTAGGACCAAAAATTGGGGCCAGGGAGGATAGGTTTCTTGGGGTTGAAATGCTGGTAGTTGGAGGTTGAGGTAGGCGGGTTCCTCAAGACCGTCAGCGCAACGCTATGCCAAGAGTATGCCGGGCCTTGCGCTAGGTAGGCTTGTGGCTTTTGGTATCGACGGGGATCGGACTTTATCTGACCGGCAGGACTTTTGTGCCGTTGGGTGTCGGGCTTTATGTGCCGTCGGGTGTCGGGCTTTATGTGCCGCCGGGTGTCGGGCTTTAGGTGCCGACGGGTGTCGGGCTTTACGCCTAGCTGGCCCAGGGCTTTAGATGCCAACGGGAGTCAGGCTTTATGCCTGGCTGGCTCAGGGCTTTAGGTACCGACGGGTGTCGGGCTTTATGCCTGGCTGGCCCAGGGCTTTAGGTGCCGACGGGTGTCGGGCTTTATGCCTGGCTGCCCAGGGCTTTAGGTGCCGATGGGTGTCGGGCTTTACGCCTGGCTGGCCTAGGGCTTTAGGTGCCAATGGGTGTCGGGCTTCATGCCTGGCTGGCCCAGGGCTTTAGGTGCCGACGGGTGTCGGGCTTTATGCTTGGCTGGCCCAGGGCTTTAGGTGCCGATGGGTGTCGGGCTTTATGCCTGACTGGCCCAGGGCTTTAGGTGCCGACGGGTGTCAGGCTTTATGCCTGGCTGGCCCAGGGCTTTAGGTGCCGACGGGTGTCGGGCTTTAGGTGCCGACGGGTGTCGGGGTTCATGCCTGGCTGGCCTAGGGCTTTAGGTACCGACGGGTGTCAGGCTTTATGCTTGGCTGGCCCAGGGCTTTAGGTGCCGACGGGTGTCGATCTTTATGCCTGGCTGGCCCAGGGCTTTAGGTGCCGATGGATGTCGGGCTTTATGCCTGGCTGGCCCAAGGCTTTGGTGCCGACGGGTGTCGAGCTTTAGGTGCCGACGGGTGTCGGGCTTTACGCCTGGCTGGCCCAGGGCTTTAGGTGCCGACGGGTGTTGGGCTTTATGCCTGGCTGGCCCAGGGCTTTAGGTGCCGATGGGTGTCGGGCTTCATGCCTGGCTGGCCCAGGGCTTTAGGTGCCGATGGGTGTCGGGCTTCATGCCTGGCTGGCCCAGGGCTTTAGGTGCCGATGGGTGTCGGGCTTTATGCCTGGTTGGCCTAGGGCTTTAGGTGCCGACGGGTGTCAGGCTTTATGCCTGGCTGGCCTAGGGCTTTAGGTGCTGACGGGTGTCGAGCTTTATGCCTGGCTGGCCCTGGGCTTTAGGTGCCGATGGGTGTCGGGCTTTATGCCTGACTGGCTCAGGGCTTTAGGTGCCGACGGGTGTCGAGCTTTATGCCTGACTGGCCCAGGGCTTTAGGTGCCGATGGGTATCGGGCTTTATGCCTGGCTGGCCCAGGGCTTCAGGTGCTGACGGGTGTCGGGCTTTATGTGCCGACGGGTGTCGGGCTTCATGCCTGGCTGGCCCAGGGCTTTAGGTGCCGACGGGTGTCGGGCTTTATGCCTGGCTGGCCCAGGGCTTTAGGTGCCGACGGGTGTCGAGCTTCATGCCTGGCTGGCCCAGGGCTTTAGGTGCCGACGGGTGTCGGGCTTTATGCCTGGCTGGCCCAGGGCTTTAGGTGCCGACGGGTGTCGGGCTTTATGCCTGGCTGGCCCAGGGCTTTGGTGCCGACGGGTGTCGGGCTTTAGGTGCCGACGGGTGTCGGGCTTTACGCCTGGCTGGCCTAGGGCTTTAGGTGCCGACGGGTGTCGGGCTTTATGCCTGGCTGGCCCAGGGCTTTAGGTGCCGACGGGTGTCGGGCTTCATGCCTGGCTGGCCCAGGGCTTTAGGTGCCGATGGGTGTCGGGCTTTATGCCTGGTTGGCCTAGGGCTTTAGGTGCCGACGGGTGTCGGGCTTTATGCCTGGCTGGCCCAGGGCTTTAGGTGCTGACGGGTGTCGAGCTTTATGCCTGGCTGGCCCTGGGCTTTAGGTGCCGATGGGTGTCGGGCTTTATGCCTGACTGGCCCAGGGCTTTAGGTGCCGACGGGTGTCGAGCTTTATGCCTGACTGGCCCAGCGCTTTAGGTGCCGACGGGTATCGAGCTTTATGCCTGGCTGGCCCAGGGCTTCAGGTGCCGACAGGTGTTGGGCTTTATGTGCCAACGGGTGTCGGGCTTCATGCCTGGCTGGCCCAGGGCTTTAGGTGCCGACGGGTGTTAGGCTTTATGCCTGGCTGGCCCAGGGCTTTAGGTGCCGACGGGTGTCGACCTTCATGCCTGGCTGGCCCAGGGCTTTAGGTGCCGACGGGTGTCGGGCTTTATGCCTGGCTGGCCCAGGGCTTTAGGTGCCGACGGGTGTCGGGCTTTATGCCTGGCTGGCCCAGGGCTTTGGTGCCGATGGGTGTCGGGCTTTAGGTGCCGACGGGTGTCGGGCTTTACGTCTGGCTGGCCCAGGGCTTTAGGTGCCGACGGGTGTCGGGCTTTATGCCTGGCTAGCCCAGGGCTTTAGGTGCCGACGGGTGTCGGGCTTCATGCCTGGCTGGCCCAGGGCTTTAGGTGCCGATGGGTGTCGGGCTTTATGCCTGGTTGGCCTAGGGCTTTAGGTGCCGATGGGTGTCGAGCTTTATGCCTGGCTGGCCCAGAGCTTTAGGTGCTGACGGGTGTCGAGCTTTATGCCTGGCTGGCCCTGGGCTTTAGGTGCCGATGGGTGTCGGGCTTTATGCCTGACTGGCCCAGGGCTTTAGGTGCCGACGGGTATCGGGCTTTATGCCTGGCTGGCCCGGGGCTTCAGGTGCCGACGGGTGTCGGGCTTTATGTGCCGACGGGTGTCAGGCTTCATGCCTGGCTGGCCCAGGGCTTTAGGTGCCGACGGGTGTCGGGCTTTATGCCTGGCTGGCCTAGGGCTTTAGGTGCCGATGGGTGTCGAGCTTCATGCCTGGCTGGCCCAGGGCTTTAGGTGCCGACGGGTGTCGGGCTTCATGCCTGGCTGGCCCAGGGCTTTAGGTGCCGACGGGTGTTGGGCTTTATGTGCCGACGGGTGTCGGGCTTTACGCCTGGCTGGCCCAGGGCTTTAGGTGCCGACGGGTGTCGACGGGTGTCAGGCTTTATGCCTGGCTGGCCCAGGGCTTTAGGTGCCGACGGGTGTTGGGCTTCATGCCTGGCTGGCTCAGGGCTTTAGGTGCCGATGGATGTCGGGCTTCATGCCTGGCTGGCCCAGGGCTTTAGGTGCCGATGGGTGTCGGGCTTTATGTCTGGCTGGCCCAGGGCTTTAGGTACCGATGGGTGTCGGGGTTTATGCCTGGCTGGCCCAGGGCTTTAGGTGCCGACAGGTGTCGGGCTTCATGCCTGGCTGGTGCAAGGCTTTAGGTGCCGACGGGTGTTAGGCTTCATGCCTGGCTGGCCCAGGGCTTTAGGTGCCGACGGGTGTCGGGCTTCATGCCTTGCTGGTCCAGGGCTTTTGGTGAAAAGATCTCAGGAGCTAAAATCAAAATTTGTTAATATAAAATGAGGGGTGAAAACCCAAGTGAATATAGGCATGATACTTGATGTGAGGGGAGGAATACATTACTGATAGTACCGGCGAAGGTTATCTGCATTCCATGTCCTAGGGAGTGGCTTCCCATCGAGCTCCTCAATCTTGTAAGCTCCATGGTGAAGTGTCTCGGTGATCCGATAAGGTCCTTCCCAATTTGGAGCTAGCTTGCCTCCCTCTGCTGGCTTCGAGACCTCAGCCCGTCGAAGGATCAGGTCTCCTGGCAGGAAAGTCCTGGGGCGCACACGGCATTGTAATATTTAGCGGCCCGTTGCTAGTAGACCACTATCCGAAGTCGCGCTCGGTCTCGCACTTCCTCCACCAGGTCGAGGTTGGCTCGCAGCTGGTCTGGGTTGCCTTTCTTGCTGTATGATTCCACCCGAGGGCTCAGTGAGCCAACCTCCACCGGGATGACGGCTTCGGATCCAAAGACTAAGCTGAATAGTGTCTCGCCGGTGGGGGCTCGCGACGTTGTGTGGTAGGCCCATAGCACATTGGGGAGCTCCTCACCCATCGCCCCTTGTAGTCATCTAGCCGAGATCTCAGACCCTGGAGAATGATCCGATTAGTCACCTCGGCCGCCCCGTTGGTCTGAGGGTGCCCGATGGAAGTGAACCTCTGATGGATGCCCAGCTCGGAGCAGAACTCCCGGAAGGGCGCATTGTCGAATTGCCGGCCGTTATCAGTGACCAGAGTGTGCGGTAGCCCAAACCGACATATGATGGACTTCCAAAAGAAGGATCTCACTTTGCTCTCTGTGATCTTGGCAAGGGCCTCGGCTTCAACCCACTTGGTGAAGTGATCCACCGCCACCAAGAGGAACTTTCGCTGTCCGAAGGCCGGGGGAAATGGTCCCAGGATATCCATACCCCACTGGGCGAGGGCCAGGGTGCTATTAAGGGGGTTAACTGAGACGTCGGCTGTCATTGGATATTAGCGTGACGCTGACAGCTATCACATCTCTTAACAAGCTCGGTCGCGTCCTCCTTCATTGTTAGCCAGAAGTACCCCTGTTGCAGGGCCTTGTAAGCTAGGCTCTGCCCCCCAGGTGACTCCCACAGATGCCTTCATGGATCTCCCGGAGGATATAATCTGATTCAGCCAGTCCCACGCACCTGAGGACTGGGTATGAGAATGATCTCCGATAAAGCTTCCGTCCATCATCAAGAATCTCGGGCCCTCCGCCTGAGTAGCTTGGCCTCAGCGGGTTCTCTGGGAGAGTGCCGTCGGTCAGATATCGGATGTAAGCATCCATCCAGGAGGGCTCTTGCTCCACCGGCAACGCTTCATCCGCAACTTCAATGCTCGGGGTTTGTAGGTGCTCCACATATGTTCTTCCCACCGTCCCGTCGGCCGAAGTGGCTAAGCGGGATAATGCATCGGCCCTGGCGTTCTCCGCTCTGGGGATGTAGCTGACGCGGAAGTAAGAGAAACGAGTGGCTTGGGATTGCACCTTGCTCAAATATCGGGACATGGTTGGGTCCCTAGCTTCGTACTCCCCGGTGATCTGCCCAGAAACAAGCTGAGAGTCCGTGAAGGCCCTCAAACGCCCCGCGCCTAACTCCTCAGCCAACCTCATCCCGCTAGCAAGGCTTCATACTCCGCCTGGTTATTAGTTGCCGGAACTGGAATCTGAGAGCATACTCCACTGCATCTCCCTTCGGCTCGCAAGAATGAGTCCAGCTCCACTTCCTTGAGAATTTGCAGCTCCATCCACATGCAAGATCCAGTCCTCCTCTGCCTCCTCGGTCGAGGGAGGGTCTACACACTCCTTCGGGCGCACCTCCTCCATATCTCTCTCGGTCCAGGAACACTCGACCAAGAAATCAGCTAATACCTGAGACTTCATGGCTGACCTTGGCTGGATGGACAGGTCAAACTCACTTAGTTTAATGGCCCATTTGGCTAGCCGACCGGAGGTGTCGGGGCGAGATAAGATGGTTCGAAGAGGCTGGTCCGTGAGCACCACGATGGGATGAGCTTGAAAATAAGGTCGGAAGCGTTGAGCAAAGACCACCAAGGCAAAAATAATCTTCTCGGTTCTAGAGTACCTGGTCTCGGCATCATGGAGTACCTTGCTGGTGTAATAGATTGGCTTCTGAACCCCATTGGCATCCATGCGCACGAGCACAGAGCTGACAGCCTCGGGGGAGGCTGCAAGATATAGGAAGAGCTCCTCTCCATTCTTAGGCTTGGACAGCAGCGGGGGAGTGGATAGAAACTGCTTCAACTCCTCAAAGGCACCCTGACACTCCTTGTCCACTCGAAGCCGTTGACCTTGCGCAGCGCCTTAAAGAAGGGCAGGCACCTTTCTGCCGATCTTGACAAACGACTCAAAGCCACCACCCTCCCCGTCAGGCGTTGCACCTCCTTCTTGTTGGCTGGGGGCCTCATCTCCAAGATAGCCCTGATCTTGTCGGGGTTGGCCTCAATCCCTCGCTGGGTTACCATGAAACCCAGAAACTTGCCTGCCGCCACTCCAAAGCGCACTTATGGGGGTTAAGCCTCATCCGATACCGGCGCAGGTTATTGAAGGTCTCCTCGAGGTCGGCGACATGGTCAACTGCACTGATGCTCTTGGTCAGCATATCATCCACATACACCTCCATGTTGCGCCCTATCTGGTCCTCAAAGACCTTATTCATCAATCTTTGATAGGTGGCCCCGGCATTTTTCAACCCAAAAGGCATCCCTATAACAGTAAATCCCCTTTTCTGTGATAAAGGAAGTTGCTTCTTCATCCACCGGGTTCATCTTGATTTGATTATACCCCGAGAACGCATCCATGAAACTAAGGGTTTCATGCCCGGACGTAGCGTCCACAAGCTGGTCGATCCGGGGTAGCGGGAAGCTGTCTTTAGGGCACGCCTTGTTGAGGTCGGTGAAGTCCACGCACATCCTCCAGCTCCCGCTGGCCTTGCGAACCATTACGACATTCGCCAGCCAGTCGGGTAATGCACCTCGCGGATGTGACCGGCCGCCAGCAGCTTCCGCACCTCCTTATCCACGGCCTTTTGTCGGTCGGGGGTGAAACTCCTTTTCTTCTGCCGGATAGGCCGGCACCCCGTCCGAATGTTAAGCTAGTGGGTGATCACCTCCTCTGGAATCCCGGCATGTCGACGCCGACCATGCGAAGACATCCGCATTAGCCCGCAGAAAGGTGAGGAGTCGGTCACGAGCCTCCTCCGGGAGTAAGGCTCCAATCCGGACTGCTCTTGCTGGGTCCTCCCCGAGAGGGAAAGTAAGCAGTCGCTCGGCGGCTCTCCTCTTTTCTCCAGGTCTCGGGGTCCAGCGTCTCAGGTGTCGGTGCGGGTGCCGCCCCCTGTGGACTAGGGGCCAAGTGATAGCAAAGTGTTGGTGGATTCTGCTCTCCCCGCATCTCCGACTCCTCTGCTGGTGGGGAACCTCACGAGGAGCCTCTTAGTGGATATGACAGCATCCAAGAGGTTGAGCCCGGGCCTCCCGAGGATCGCGTTGTATGCGAGGGGCACGCGAACCACCAAGAACTTCATGAAAACGTGCTCTAACACGGGGCTGTACCAGCCGTCACAGGGAGAGTGACCTCCCCCTCAACTTTTACAGAATCTCCGTGAATCCCATCAGAGGCGTGGCGATAGGCCGGAGCAGATTAGGTGACAAGTTCATGCGAACAAAGGCATCATAGTTCAAAATATCCATAGAACTCCACTGTCAACTAGAATTCTTTTTATAGGATGCTTAGCGATCGTCATAGACACGATGACGCTATCATCATTTTTGTTCACTACCCCATCTAAGTCCTTTTCAAAGAAAGGAATTACAGACTCCGATCCCCCTCCCTCTTGGCCTCTTCGATGGGCCTCCTGCCCCCCAGGAAATCATCGCTACCGTCTTCTCGGTCGGGGCATTGTCGATCACCGGCGGCGGGGGCGCTGACGGGCCAGGAGCTCCCGGGTTGTTCCTCTGAATGAATTTTCCAGGTGGCCCCGATGGATAAGGTCTTCAATAGCCTTCTTCAGTTGGCGGCAATCGTCGGTGTTGTGGCCGTGGTCCCGGTGGTAGCAGCAGTAGAGGTTCTTGTTCCGGGGATCTTTGGGTTATGGAGGAGGGCGCTGCTGATAAGACTCCCCTTGAATCTCGAGCATGATCTGAGATATCGGGGTGAGCAATGGGGTGTAGGGTCCATCTCTTGGTGCAGGGGCTCGGGGGCGGTTGTCTGCCGGCGAGGAGGCTCAGGTCTCCTGGGGCAAACTTCTGCAGGTTCCAGCCGGGCCGGCTTCTTGGGGACGTTCCCACCAGCCTCGCATCGGGAAAAGTCGGCCTCGTCAGCTCGGATGTACTTCTGGGCCCGGATCAGAAGCTCGGCGTAGGAACCCGGCAGCTTCTTGTCGAGAGAGTACGAAGCGAGACGGGCGGAGCCCCGCTTCAAGGCCAAGGTAGCCACCGAGTCTTCAAGGTTGTAGACCTCCAGAGCTGCTTCTTTAAATCGAGCGATGTAGTCCCGCAGGGACTCATCGCTCTTCTGCTGGATGGCGAAGAGGCTGTCCGCCACCCTCGGAATCTTCGGCAGGCATCAAAATGGGCCAAGAAAGCTCTCTCCAACTGGCGGAAGAATCGATGCTTCGTGGCGACAGACGGAAGTACCAAGCTCGAGCAGCCTTCTTAGGGTGGCCAGGAAGGCAATGCACATAAGCGAGTCAGTGGCCCCCTAGACTTGCATGAGTACCTTATAGCTTTCCAGGTGGTCCAGGGGGTCTGTGGTCCCGTCGTATGGATCTAGCTGGGAAGACGGAACCTGGTGGAGATGGGCTCCTCCATGATGTGGCGAGACAAGGGAGGCCGGCTGTCGTAGTCTGTTTCCGGCAGGTGGGTGATCCGACGGCTAAGCTCCTCCAGCCTCTGATTATACTCATCGAGTCGACGCTCGGCTCGACGAGGCATCCGGCCATCAAAAGAGCCCTCCCCCGAAGATTCGGAAGACGGAGAATGGGGAAGGCGATGCCGGCGGGGGCGCTCCGCCTCCTTCCCATGCCGCCGCTTAGGAGAGACACTAGCGTGGCGGGAAGGAGACCGATGTCTCTTAGAGGCTTCGCGGTGGTGAGGCTTGGCCGGAGATTGATGGTGGCGATCCACAGGAACTGGCGATCTCCTCCATGCTGGCTGGGTTGCGCCACCCCGGGACAGATGGATTCAGCTCCGGCTGCTGCACGGCCGACTGCTGGTGCTGCAGGCCCTGAACCGCCACCGCCAAAGACTGGACTTGCATGGCCAAGGCAGTGAATCGATCTTCTTGGAGCTGTTGCAGAGCAGGCGCGGGAACATCGACCTGAGGAGCAGAAGGCCAGCCCCCCGGGGGTGCAGCGGCTCTGGAATACTGGCTGCGATAGACGGAGGGGCCTCCGCGGGTGGACCGGCCCGCGGCGCTGCCCCCCAGCGCAACCGACTGAAACTCCCTTCGTCCGGATCGTCACCTAGCTTCAAGAGCTTGAAGAGAGGGAAAGTAGACTGCTGGTTTGATGTCTTTCTCTTTCTTCCCCCTACCTGGCACGCCAATCTGATGACGCCAAGTCACCTTCTTCAAACATCGGGGAAGACAGACGTCCTTCTCTCCAGACTCCTGCAAGAAAAGTCCCCGGAGACCAGTTGTTCCGGTGGGGACCCTCCGACGCTCAAGTCAGTTACTTGGGCTCAGACAAGAACCGCTCAGCGGAAAGAGCTGAGACATTTAGGGTTTTGCTAGGAGGAAGAAAGCTAGAAAACCAGAGTTCGGATCCTTACTTACAGCGCGGGCATGTGATTTTATACCTGTCCGATATCCCATCATACTGTTTCGAAAGATTGCCGCCGTACCATCACTGTGCGTGCCGGAGGTGTCCCGCGATACCTGTCAACATGATGTTACACGTGTCTAACAGCCGCGGTTGTATTTGGTGCGCGCCGTTGCTTGATGCGACCGTGCACAGTGCAAGTGGTAGTGAGTCGTACTCCGTAATGGGACACAGTCACGCACAGGAACATGCAGTGCACCATACGCCGTTATGAGGCATGGCCGCAAGCAGTCACGGGCGCACGGAAAGTCACGTGGGCGCGTCAGGTGGTCCGGAGCTGTCATTTGTTCGAAGGCTGGTCCGCGTGCTAACTGTTGATGATACCCGCGCACCCCGAGACCGGAGGGGGGTCTCGGGATCGAGATACGATGATCCCACCCCGAGACCAGAAGGGGTCTCGGGAGGAGATAATGCTGGTGCACCCCGAGACCGGGGAGGGTCTCGGAGTTGAGATATGATGATCCCACCCCGAGATCGGGGGGTCTCGGAGATGAGATAATGCTGGTGCGCCCCGAGACCGAGGGGGTCTCGGGGTTGAGATATGATGATCCCACCCTGAGACCGGAAGGGGTCTCGGGGATGAGATAATGCTGGTGCACCCCGAGACCGAGAGGGTCTCGGGGTTGAGATATGATGATTCCACCTCAAGACCGGAAGGGGTCTCGGGAATGAGATAATGCTGGTGCACCCCGAGACCGGAAGAGGGTCTCGGGATCGAGATATGGTAATCTCCGTTAGCTATTACCTTTTATTCTAATGATGCAGGTTCAGTCATATCAAATAATATAGATTTTATTTTATATTTAATTCAAATTTAAATGATGATGATTGATGAATGTCTTGATTGATTGTTGGGACGGCAACAAAACAAATTTGAAATGAAAGATTTATTCTTTATTTTTACCTTTATCTATCCTTGTCCTACTTTTGAATAGAAAATATTTTTTTTCTCATCTTTTCCTGCCATGCTTTTTATTTTATTTTATTTTTGTAAAGATCTTTGATCCTTTTTTTTAATCAGAATTGGTTGTTGACTTTGAAATAAATTTGTTATTAAAAAACTCGTTTGAAGGCTAAAATCTATTATAAATAAATAAATATTTAGAATACATTATAAGATTCAAATTTACAGTATAAATCTAATAATTAAAACACTATAAAGGTTCAAATTTGCACATAAGCTTTTCGTACTAACATTTACACGAGCTGTGCTTCATTTTCCGCACATCCTAATAAAAATAGTAAAATGAATCCAATTATAATTTCAAATGTTACAATTTAGTGGCCAAGAGTGTTTCAGATCATAGTAGCAGTCTTCTCTCAAAAATTATCTTAAACCATCATTTATATGTATGAATATGACTGAAATGAGAAGAGATAAATGTTGTGGTAATATAAGAAAAATTAGAGTATAAAATGAAATCATTCCTAAAAAGCTGCATCAATTGAATATAAATTAAGAGAACAATATCTTAAATGATTTGGATAGGTATATATAGTCCTAAAAATATATATGTTCGAATGAGTAATTTTATACACGTAAAAGAAGAAGAAGCTGCATACAAGTTAGCGAGTGACAAAGATAGGTTTAAAATCTTTATATTCAACAAAAAATATAACTTAAAATACAGCAAAATAAAAAAAATAATTTTAATTTGAAATTAAGATTTTATTTAGGATTAAGATTTTATTATTGATGTTTCTTGTTACAGTATCATGAAATATGTGTGCGTCTAAATGAGAAATGGCATGATGGTTTGCATTTCGTTTCTTATTTCGCTTGCAAGGACTTCGCAAATAATCTCTAGACGATGAGTGATATGCATCACGGATCATCCACACCTCCAAGACTGGCAGGCCTGATGGCTAAATGGATGGTACAAGGCAATAACGTCATGGCAAGAAGATTTGTCGGAAAGATTGCATCTGACTCGCCAAAGGTACTTTACTTTAATAGAAGATGAGGCCAACATCTCGAGCAAGCGAATTCAAAAGAAATTTGCAGCAGCACAAGCCCTGTACAAAGGCAAACACAGCAGACTTCAAACAAACCCAGCCTTAAACCGGCTCAAACGGACACCACACTCCTCTTCCAAGCTGGTAACAATGGATATAAAGCAGCACCAACTCGGGACAGTTCTGGTCTCAGTAAAGGGACGGTGGATTGGCCTCAGCCACCAGCTGACACCTCCTGACCACAAATGGAGGGAGCTGTGCAGGGCCCCGCCAACTTGGTTCAGCCAAAAGCGTGCAAATTTTGGTGCACCTTGTCACCATCTTCCACGCCAAAGCCTGATGACAACTGATCATCTTTCCCCATTAGGTGAATTGATACCATTTCATGAGTCACGGATCCCATATAATTTCCCTTCTCTTCTTTGTTATTTATTGCACCTCCTTCCTTTCCCAACATCTTCTCCCCAAGACCAAGCTCAGCATTCAGCATCCTCTTTTTGGCTTTTGGCAAGGAAAGAAGAAAAATATCTCTTATTATAAATAAATGTAGGCTTAAAACCTCCAAATATTCTTTGGCCTCTCTGTAAGTGTACTGCCAACCATTTCCAGCTTTAACCAACATCTGATAACATAGATGTCTCAAGCCCAAACAAAGCAAAGCATTGTTTCTTGGCAGGTACCTGAGGCTTGAAAGGAACTATTGTCCACGGTAAGTCCAAGTACCCTCTCCTTACAATAAATAGATCCAAACCAGGTTCTAAAGTCACTAAATTGAATGATAGATAACATAAAGATATCAAGGCCTACCTACCTGCATTTATAGAGTATAATGGTTTTAAGTGGTCGAGTTGTGGCCTTGGTTATCTGTGTCAGCTAAAGTAGTCCATGGTCTGTAAAGCAGCATGGGGTTCTTAAAAGCGGTATTAAAA
>UESW01003039.1:42134-127301 GCA_900491605.1 Calamus simplicifolius | reverse complement strand
GATTTATGGTCAATTTCATATGTTCTTTTCCCGGCGAGGATCTTGCTGGGTGCTTGTTCCTTTTGATCTTTGGTGCAGTTGGGCTTGGCGATTTGAAGTGAAGCTATAGTCAAATGAACTTAATTGCCTATTGCAACTACTTGTACGCTCTCAAGCCTCTCATATCACGTCCTTTGACCTTTTGCACTGTAGAGCCTGGTGTGCTACTCCAAAGCTCGGATCCTAGGATGGAAGTTTATAGGCTCCACAGGTTTAAGGCCCAGGTTATTGGGTCTTGAAGGAGCTAGTCTATCATTGGGTTAGGTTTGGACCCAAGGTATGGACTGGTCCAAAGAAGTTTTTTAGGGTTTATTATCCATGTAATAAGACATCGATTCATGTGTAGTGCTGGTTTTATTTTGGTGGTCTTCATACGGACGGGTTTGCTATAGTCATGTAACAATGATGAATAGAGGTGAATGAATGAAACTCTTTTCTCCCAAGAACAAGCTATCCCGCTCATTTCCTCTCTTATGTACGTCTTTCTCTCTTTTCACACATAGATGCCCTAGATTTCTATAGTTTTATTGCTGTCATCTCTGTCCTAGCCATCTTCTTGGAACCATCTCTCTCAAAGAAGGAGAAGGAAGAAACCCTAGTAGCACCTTCTCTTTAGGTAGCGTCTCTTAATTTTCTGGATCAGATCCGAAGGTTCACGTGAGGAAGAAGAGAGGCCACAACCCTCTCTTACAATCTTGGGGTGCAAGAAACCAAAGAAAATCATAGTTGCTAATCAATCCGGGAAGATTACCAAAATCAAGATCCAAAATTCTGCTGCAGAATTTCAGTATGGATATCATCTTGTTTCCGTATCTCCACACGACTTGGGGCTAGTAGAATGCGTGCTATGCTCCAAGGGTAGAAAGAGGATGATTCACTCTTCATATGGTATCAGATCCTTGGTAATTTGGTGGAGAAAATATTGGATATTGTGCATTTCTTGGTAAGATTTCGAATCAGAAATTTCTGCAGCAAGTTTAATTTTTTTTTTTTGTTGTGTGCATTGTTTCTTGGTTAGATATGGCATCTAGTAGCTTTAAATTTGATTTTAAAAAGTATGATGGTAAGGGAAACTTCACCTTATGGTAGCAAAGGGTAAAGGATTTATTGATACAACAAAGGATTTATAAGGTTTTGGTGAAACAAAGACCGGATAATATAAGCCTTGAGGAATGGGAGGAGTTAGAGGAGATTGCATTTAGCATAATTAGGATATGCTTGGCTGATCAAGTCTTTCCAGAGATTTAAATGCAGACTACGGCAAAGGGGTTTTGGGAATGTTTAGAGAACACATATATGGGTAAAAGCATGACAACAAGTTGTAGTTAAAGAAACAACTGTACAACTTGGGAATGCCTAAAGGAGGTAATCTTGTAGTCCATATTCAGAAGTTCAATCAAGTGTGTTTAGAGGTGATGAGCCTTGATGTGAAGATTGATGAAGAGGACAAGACCCTCATCTTGTTGTGTTCACTTCCTAATTCCTATGATGGTCTGATCACAATCTTGGTGTATGGGAAGGAGACCCTGAATTATGAAGAGGTTATGGGGATGCAGAGATCAAACCAGCAAAGAGAAAAGATCCGTATGGAAAACTCTAACACAGAGATACTTGCTATGAATGAGAGGCAAGGAAGACCTTGAAAAAAGGTTAGAGGCAAGTCTAAAGGCAGATCTAAGTTTCGGGGCAAGCAGAAAGTATGGAAGTGTTACAAGTGTCATCAGATTGGTCACATGAAAAGAAATTGCCTACTTATGAAGAATGGAAAGGGGAAGGGTATTTCCAAGGGATGTTCAGCCAGTAATGGTGGTTCAAATTCATCTGAAGATAGTGAAGATGATGTACTAGTAGTTTCAGATGGGACCAAAAAGCGTAATAGTTGTTAGATACTTGACTCAACCTGTTCTCACCACTACACTTCGCATAGGGAGTGGTTTGCAACTTATGAAGAATTTGATGGAGAGAGTGTATGCCTTGGTGATAATCACCCTTGTAAGGTTGTTGGACTTGAAAACATAAGGGTGAGGATGCATGATGGGGTTATAAGGACTTTGGCCAATGTCAAACATGTCCCAGAGTTGAAGAAGAATATGATTTCTTTGGGCTACCTGGAGAAGCATAGGTATGCTTTTAGAAGCCAGCCGGGGAGTGGATATTTGAGGATAACTAATGGTGAATTAGTGGTGATGAAAGGGAGAAGGTTGGAAAACAATCTCTATCATATGGAAGGCTCAGTGGTTATAGATGATGCAGAGATGATAGCAGCGGCACATGAGGAATAGTTGGTCTATAAACTGTTGCACTATCGAATGGGACACATGAGTGACAAAGGGCTTATAGAACTCAGCAAAAAAGGTCTAATTATAGCACTCAAGAAGAAGGACAATAACATCTGTGAGTCCTATATTTATGGCAAACAATATAGGGTAAAGTTTGTCAGCAGTACCAAGCAGAGTGAAGGCATTCTAGACCTTGTTCACTCAGATGTATGGGGACCAGTCCCTGTGTCAACCAGAGGTGGGGCTAGATATTTTTTAACATTTATTGATGACTTATCCACGAAGGTATGGGTGTATCTGATAAAAGAAAAATCTTAGGTGTTTGCCCGGTTTAAAGCTTGGAGAGTTAGTGTTGAAAAGGAGACAAGGAAGCCAGTGGAATGCTTAAGATCTGACAATGGAGGAGAGTACACTAGCAATGAATTCAGAAACTACCGTGAGGAAAATGGTATCAAATGCCATTACACAGTGAGGATGACTCTCCAACAGAATGGTGTGGCAAAGAGGATGAGCCGTACATTAACAGAGAAGGCTAGGAGTTTAAGGCTGCAGGCATTACTGCCCAAGGTATTTTGGGGTGATGCAATTATGTTCTCTGATTTTCTTATTAATAGGTCCCCTAATAGAAAATTTGATGGATGCATTTCAGAGGAGATCTAGAGTTGAAAGAAGGTGGAGCTTGGACACCTAAGAATTTTTGGTTTCCTAGCCTATGCACATGTGGAGGCAACTGAAAGGAGCAAGCTGGACCCAAAATCATAGAGGCTAATCTTTATTGGGTATCCACAAGGAGTTAAAGGTTATTTGCTATGGAATTCAAATTTGTAAAAGTGTATCATTAGTAGAGACATCATTTTTTATGATAAGAGCATCTTGAAGAAGTTTGGGATTGTAGATGTGGCTGAAAAGGCTGGACAGGATAGCAGTGGACAACATTGGCTGACAAATAATGTACCATCAACTACTACTTCAAAACATATTTCTTTTGAGGTGGAGTTTGGTATGCATGTTCCCACACATGTGAAGGAGCAGCCAGAAGAGCCATTCATCCAGGAGGAGGTGCAGGTGGAGCCACGCACTTCAACTTTGGAAGATGATCAAAAGGGTATGATACTGCACAAAGCAAAGCATACCATCCACATACCATCCAGAGACCTTCCAAAAAGCCATGGAGAGTTCTAAAAGAGAGTCATGGATGCAGGCCATGATGCAAGAGATGAAGTCCCTGGAAAAGAACAAGACATGGCAGCTAGTGGATCTACCTAGAGATGCTTGCGTCATTGGTTCAAAATGGGTGTTCACAAGGAAGGAGGCACCTTCAGAGTAAGGTGAAGTCAGATACAAAGCAAGGCTTATTGCTAATGGGTTCTCACAGAGAGAGGGAGTGGACTACACAGAGGTATTCTCTCCAGTGGTATGTCATACTTCAATTTGTGTGTTGTTGTCTCTTGTAGCAGAGCATGATATGGAGTTGCAGTAGATGAATGTGAAGATGGATTTCTTACATGAGAGTCTAGAGGAGAGGATATACAAGAAGCAACCAAAGGGTTTCAAGGAATCTGGATTGGAAGAAAAAGTGTGTCTACTGAAGAAGTCTCTCTATGGTTTGAAGCAGTCACCCGTCAATGGTACAAAAGGTTTGATACTTTTGTTTTAAGCCTTGGATTTTTCAGATGTGAGCATGATACTTGTGTTTATGTGAAAGATATGGATGAAGATGATGCACTATATCTCCTTTTGTATGTGCATGATATGCTTATTGCCAACAAGAGTGTTAAAGCAGTGAATAAGCTGAAAGTTGAATTGTCATCAGAATTTGAGACGAAGGATTTAGGTCCAGCAAGAAAAATACTTGGAATGAAAATTTGCAGAGATAGGACTAAGAAAATTCTACACTTGTCATTGGGTGGATATATTCAGAAGGTGTTGGAGATGTTTGGGATGGATAAAGCCAAACAAGTTGGAACACCTTTGGCTAGTCATATATCTCTTTCAAAGTTGCAGAACCCCCAAACAGATGAAGAAAAAGAGTACATGGAGAGAGTTCCATATGCCAGTGCCATGGGTAGCATTATGTATGCTAGGGTGTGTTGTAGGCATGACATAGCACATGCAGTGAGCCAGGTGAGCAGATACATGGCGAACCCAGGGAAGGAACACTAAAAGGCATTGAAGTGGATTTTAAGGTATCTTCAGGGAACTCAAGGGCTTGGTCTATTTTTTGGGCAGCGGGAAGGACCTAAGAAGAACTCCAATATTCCAAGTAAATCATTAGGTCCATTGGAAGGGTTTGTTGATGCAAATTTTGTACGTGATTTGGATACAAGGAGGTCTACTACAGGTTATGTATTCAGCATATATGGTGAATCAGTTTCTTGAAGATCAACCCTTCAACTTATTACAACTTTGTCTATAATAGAAGCTGAGTATATAGGGATTACAGAGGCTGACAAGGAAGCTCTTTGGTTGAAAAGACTCATCATTGAAATAGGGGTGAAGCAGAGTACATTGTTGTTGCACAGTGATAGTCAGAGTGCCCTGCAGTTGGCTCAGAACCCAATCTATCTTGCACGCACAAAGCATATAGATGTGAGGTATCACAGGATCAGAGAATTGATGGAAGAAGGTGAAATGGAGCTGGTAAAAGTTCATACAAAGAAGAACCAGGCAGATGCACTTACAAAGACTCTTTCATGGGATAGCTTTCTCTCATGTGTGACACTGATGGGTCTGAGGGAATGTGCCGATTTTGCAGTAGCTTTGAAGCACCAAGATGGAGATTGTAGAACCTGGTATGGTATTCCAAAGCTTAGATCCTAGGGTGAAGGTTTATAGGCTCCACAAGTTTAAGGTCCAGGTTGTTGGGTCTTGAGGGGGCTAGTCTATCATTGGGCTAGGTTTGGGCTCAAGGTGTGGGCTGATCCAAGGGAGTTTTTTAGGATTTATTATCCATGTAATAAGGTATCGGTTCATGTGTGGTGAGGGTTTTATTTTGGTAGCCATCATGGGAACATGTTTGATATAGTCATGTAACAACGATGAGTAGAGGTGAATGAATGAAATTCTTTTCTTTCAAGAATAAGCTATCCCTCTTCTTTCCTCTCTTATGTACGTCTTCATCTTTTTCTCACACATAGATGCCCTAGATTTCTAGGGTTTTATTGCTGCCATCTCTGCCCTAGCCATCTTCTTGGAACCATCTCTCTCATGGAAGGAGAAGGAAGAAACCCTAGTAGCACCTTCTCCTTGGGCATCGTCTCTTGATTTTCTGGATTATATCTGAAGGTTCACGTAAGGAAGAAGAGAGGCCACGACCCTCTCTTACAATCTTGGGGTGCAAAAAAACTAAAGAAAATCCTAGTTGCTAATCAATCCGGAAAGATTACCAAGATCAAGATCTAAAATTCTGCTGCAGAATTTTAGTAGGGATATCATCTCATTTCCGCATCTTCACATGACTTGGGGCTAGTCGAATGCATGCTATTCTCCAAGGTAGAAAGAGGATGATCCACTCTACCACACGGAAACTAGCTTTATAAAACAAATGATGTTAAAGCACAGCAACATGCTACCCCCATATCATTCTCCATCTAATAGGGCATCACGGGGTGGATAAAATTCCATTAGGAGCTGGATTGATTTATGAGGAATTAGACACTTCATTAATTGCCACTATTAATGTTAGTCTAGCACTACATTAGAAAAAGACGAAAAGGTAACACACCATTTCTCTTTTCTCTGAATAATAAATTTGGCTTTTGGCAAAAAGGAAAGGTTTCATTGTTAAGTATGTTAATAATGACAAAAAAGCTCGTGAAACATTCTACGTAAACAATTAAGTTTGCATTCTTATATAACCAACAGAATGCATAAGATCTAAGTAGTTAAAAAATTATCATAATACTTGATCGATGAGCATTAAATACAATCTTATTCATATAGGTGATCACATATGCCATCATAGTTACCATCCATGAAACAACTCATCATGTTACTTCATATATTCCACAAAAATGCACATAATGTTGTGTTGGAGTCAACCAATATTATTTGTTTTACCGCAAAAAGTATACCCCCAACTATATATATATATATATATATATATATATATATATATATATATATATATATATATATATATATATATATATATATGAAAGTGCTAAATTAGTATGGAAAATAATATTTTTCTACAAGCACAAGTTAATGTGCCTTTTAATTAAAAGGAGAAGAATGTCTTTGTCCAATTGGCTTGTATTTTTCATTCCATATATTACCTTTCACAACAAGAAAGTATGGTATTTGTGGCGAATCTATTATGGCAAAATATTTTCATCGTTATAGGTTTATTTATAACGGCGAAATAAAAATCAAATTCGTCGTAAAACTTATTTATTACGGCGAAATATTATTTCGCCATAATAAAATAGACTTATTACGATGAATTTTATAATTCGTCATAATAGCTCCAGGTTAAATTTTAAGATTTTAATTTTTTTATTTTCCTTTCATTTTATTATGGCAAAATAATTGTTCACCGTAATAAAAAGCCTTATTACGACAAATTTTAGCTCCAGCTAAAATTTTAAGATTTTAATTTTTTTATTTTTCTTTCTATTTATTACGGAGAAATATTATTATGCCGTAATAAAGTAGACTTATTATGACGAATTTTATAATTCATCGTAATAGCTCCAGGTTAAATTTTAAGATTTTAATTTTTTTTATTTTTCTTTCATTTTATTACGGCGAAATAATTTTTCATCGTAATAAAAAGCCTTATTACGATGAATTATAAAATTCGTCATAATAGCTCTACCTTAAATTTTAAGATTTTAATTTTTTTATTTTTCTTTCTATTTATTACGGTGAAATATTATTGCGCCGTAATAAAGTAGACTTATTACGATGAATTTTATAATTCATCGTAATAGCTCCAGGTTAAATTTTAAGATTTTAATTTTTTTATTTTCCTTTCATTTTTTACGGCGAAATAATTTTTTATCATAATAAAAAGCCTTATTATGACGAATTATAAAATTCGTCGTAATAGCTCCAGCTTAAATTTTAAGATTTAAATTTTTTTTATTTTTCTTTCTATTTATTACGGTGAAATATTATTGCATCATAATAAAGTAGACTTATTACGACAAATTATATAATTCGTCGTAATAGCTCCAGGTTAAATTTTAAGATTTTAATTTTTTTTATTTTCCTTACTATTTATTACGGCGAAATAATTTTTACCGTAATAAAAAGCCTTATTACGATAAATTATAAAATTCATCGTAATAGCTCCAGCTTAAATTTTAAGATTTTAATTTTTTTATTTTTCTTTCTATTTATTACGATAAAATATTATTGCGCCGTAATAAAGTAGACTTATTACAATAAATTTTATAATTCATCATAATAGCTCTTGGTTAAATTTTAAGATTTTTATTTTTTTATTTTCCTTACTATTTATTACGGTGAAATATTATTTCGCCGTAATAAAATAGACTTATTACGATGAATTTTATAATTCGTCGTAATAGCTCCAGGTTAAATTTTAAGATTTTAATTTTTTTTTTATTTTTCTTACTATTTATTACGGTGAAATATTATTTCGCCGTAATAAAATAGACTTATTACGATGAATTATAAAATTCATCGTAATAGCTCTAGGTTAAATTTTAAGATTTTAATTTTTTTTTTTTTTTTACTATTTATTACGGTGAAATATTATTTCGCCGTAATAAAATAGACTTATTACGATGAATTTTATAATTCATCGTAATAGCTCCAGGTTAAATTTTAAGATTTTAAATTTTTTTATTTTTTTTTCTATTTATTACGGAGAAATAATTTTTCATCATAATAAAAAGACGTATTACGATGAATTATAAAATTCATCGTAATAGCTCCAGGTTAAATTTTAATATTTTAATTTTTTTATTTTTCTTCTCCTTTTATTATGGCAAAATTTATTTTCACCGTAATAAACCGACCTATTACGATAAAAATATATCTTCGTCGTAATAGGTTAACGATATATGTTAGTTTTTTTTTATTTTTCTTCTCCTTTTATTATGGCGAAATTTATTTTCACCGTAATAAAAGGACTTATAAAAATAAAAAAATAATTATAATACGGTGAAAGTTAATTGTCACCGTAATATACTTGTATTACGACGAAATCATTTTCACCGTAATACGATAATACTTATTTCTACCTCGTCAATCCCTCTCTCTTCCGCTGAAATTTTCTCTCGCATGCGCGACTTCCTGAAACCCTAAACCCAGACTCCATCCGCCGACCCCCCCCCCCCCCACACCATCAGATGCCAAAACCATAAGAGAGTCTGTCCGCTGACCCCCGGGAGCTCCTCTCCGCCGCCACATCCCGAACGCCGGAACCAGAGGAGAAGGTGCAGTGGTTTTCCAATTACATCTTTTTTTTTAATCTGATTTTAGCCAGAGGAGAAGGTGTCGGAACCAGAATCTTAGTAATGCTGGTGTTATCTCTTTAGATTTGGAGGTTGAAGTGGATTTGAAAAGGATTTGGAAAGGATTTGGAGAGGATTTGAAAATGATTTGGAGAGGATTTGAGGTTGTTTTTCAAAACCACTGAGAAATTAAAAGGTAAGTTTATCTCAATGAAATTATAATTGATTTCGTTAAAAAAAAAAAAAAAAAAAACACACGGTCGATTACTTTTTTCCCCTTCTTTCTGATGGGTTTTTTCCCCTTCTTTCCACTGTGTGCTTTATTTCTATTGCTCGGTTTTGGCTAGTGTGTTCGGAGTTCTTGATCTATGTTGTTGGATTGGGTTATGGAGAAAATCGGTCGACACTGGCTCAGGGGTGTTTGCTGTGATTCAGAGCACGCCCTTTCATATGCATTTTTATACTCTATTACTCCCTTTTTTGACCTTTTACTTTGCTATGTTCAGATTTTACTTTTGAATTGCTACATGAACTCACAGTAAACTTCGAACAATCCTTTAGATGCCATGCTTTGATCATGTAAACTCCACAACCCTAATAAAATATTAATCTTTTTGTGTCATATTAGATTGACCAGCAGATTGAATTGTATCATAGTTTGTCAATCTAAAGTACAATATAGAATTATTATTAATATATTAATTCAGTAAAAAAAATATAATTTTAAAAATATGTGATTCTATAATTTATAAATAAAATTTTAGTTAAATTAATTAATATCAGATAAAAGCCAAATCATTCAATAACTATATTTAAGTAGAAAATTTAATAGCAAACACCTAACCAATTGTATCTGACCTTGATCCATTTTAACAACGATTTCTCCCCTTTTCTTTATCATATTAATAAATATTTTCGTAGCAATGTAGTTAAGCAGTGAGAGTGCCGATTATTATTGGGAAATGTTGAATGGTGAGATGGCAAAACTAATTAATGAAGTCAAACTTATAGGTTCGTTGGTCGGGAGACAAGGGTGCTGGCTGATAATAATTAGGAGCAGGAGTCAATCCAACTAATTAACTTTCAATTATTTTAGAGAAGGTTACATGGATCCTTTCAATTTAATTCTCGTAGCCACTAGTGGGTCCTCATGGACTCAAGGGTTCTGGCACAATATTAATCCTAAAATTTTGAAAACAATGCTAAGTCAAAAAATTTATATACATACATACATATAGGATCATTTCTGAAGATGGTAATTCATACACACTTGATACCTTTAATTTTTCCTTGCAGCATTCTTTAATTTCACCTTTTTATCTGTAATTGAATAATTTGTATTGTTTAATTATGCAATGTGAATACAGTTTCACATTGGGTTTTCATTTATATTTGGGACAGGTTGGGTATAATTTAAAATACAAATAGAGGCTATTTATTTCTCTCTCTCTCTCAAAATAAATCCCAATTGTTGATTTAGATATGACATAGAACAGACAAGGACAATAATGTCTTACTAGATTAATATATTAATAATATTTTGATACTTGTCATATTGATACTTGTAAATTTTGATACGAAAGTTAGGTTTATGTCTTCTAAAATGTTACATTGTATTACCAACAACAATAATTACTTTGAATCTAATTATATATTATGCAGCTCCATATATGGTTTACATGAGTTTTATAGATTTTCTTTAAACGAGTAGGATATTTTTGAGATAAATCTGAATTTCTTTAAATGAGGTTCACTATTTTTACTCAGATTTGATGTTATCCAACGATGCCGATTGATAAGAGTTGGATACATAAGAAACGAAATTGTCTAGAATATGATGCCGGTATTAAGAAGTTCATAGAAAAGACAAAGCTTCATGTTAATGAAGAAGGGAAGATACGTTGTCCTTGTGTGCGGTGTTATAATGGCAAATGGCATAAGCCTGATTTAGTTAAATTACACTATATGTTAAAGGGTTTCTCAAAGACGTATCAGACGTGGTATTTTCATGGAGAACAGTTTGAAAGCAATGTCTCGGATGAAAATAAGAATGAAGATGATGACCCAGAAAGGGAACAAGATGAGATGGTCGAAGCATTGCAAGACATCGCTGGCCCAAGTGGTGCTCACACTGAGGTTGGCAATGATGATGACAATCCGATGATGTCTGACCATGGAAGGACCGATCACAGTAAGAAATTGGATGATCTTTTCAATGAGGTGGAATCCGAGCTTTATCCTGGATGTGAAAAGTTTTCTGCTTTGACATTCTTAGTGAAGTTAATGCGCATTAAGGTCCTCAATCAGTGGATAAATAAATCTTTCAATATGTTGCTTGAACTATTAAAAGAGGCATTTCTGAATGGTACTAGAATACCATCTTCGCACTATGAGGCCAAAAAGAAGATGAATGAGTTGGGTTTAGGCTACAAGAACATACATGTATGCAAGCATGATTGTGCTATCTTTTGGAAGGAGAATGCCTCTTTAGAAAAATGTCCGGTATGCAACGAGCCTAGGTACCAAGTGGTTGAAGACAAAGGTAAGAAGATACCTTATAAAGTTATGCAGTATTTTCCACTCACACCTCGTTTGAAACGTCTATATGCCTTAAGATATATAGCTTAAGATATGAGGTGGCACTATGATAAGCGACCGATCACAGATGGGGTGTTACGGCATCCAGCAGATGAAGAAGCATGGAAAGATTTTGATCAAAAGTATCCTAATTTTGCCAGTGAACCAAGAAATGTAAGGCTAGGTCTTGCTTCAGACGGATTCAATCCATTTGGGAACATGAGTAATGCATACAGTATGTGGCCCATCATTTTAGTACCTTATAACTTGCCTCCATGGAAATATATGAAAGAGACATTCTTTATGATGTCGTTGCTTATCCCCGGTCCTAAATCTCCAGGAAGGGATATGGATATATTTTTAAGGCCAATAGTGGATGAACTTAAACATTTATGGACCGAAGGTGTTGATGTATATGATGCATCTACCAAAGAGAGTTTTCGGATGCACATAGCTGTTTTATGGACTATAAATGATTTTGCAGCATACTCATTATTATCTGGTTGGAGCACAAAGGGTTATAAGGCATGTCCAGTTTGTAATGAGCAAACCTCATCCAAAAAGCTGAAAGACAAGATTTGCTATATGGGACATCGCCGTTACTTGCCTATTTATCACAAGTGGCGAAATAGTAGACTCCATGATGGAAGTAGAGAGCATGGAGTCAAACCAAAAATGTTGATCGGAGAAGAAATTTTAATGCAATTAGAACACATAGCTGCTGAATAGTCCGGAAAGCATCCAAACAATAAACATCGAAAGCGAAAGCGTGCACCAAATGAGTTGAATTGGTATAAGAAGAGCATTTTCTTCGAGTTGGAGTATTGGTCATCATTAAAATTGAGACATAACTTAGATGTAATGCATATTGAGAAGAATATTTGTGACAATGTCGTGGGAACTTTATTAAGCATCGAAGGTAAGATAAAAGACACATATAAAGCAAGAGAGGACCTGGCTTCAATGGGGATCCGAAGGGAGTTGTGGTTACAAACTCAAGGTAATATAGTTTATAAGCCTCCTGCATCTTACACCTTAACATTAGATGAAAGAAGACAATTCTGTAAGTGGCTAAAATCTGTGAAGGTGCCCGATGGATATTCTTCCAATATTTCAAGGTGCGTAAATGAAGGTGATGGAAAGATATCCAGCTTGAAGACACATGATTGTCATGTACTACTTCAAAGATTGTTACCTATTGGCATTCAACCATTCTTGCAGAAACATGAGAGTAGTACTTTAATTGAGCTTTCTAATTTCTTCCAACATCTTTGTTCAAGGACATTGTATGTTAGGGATTTGGAGTTGTTACAAGAGCAGATTGTGGTGATCTTATGTAAGCTTGAACGAATGTTTCCATCAGCATTTTTTGACGTTATGGTGCACTTATCAATCCATTTGCCTTACGAGGCCTTACTTGCTGGACCTGTTCAAAGTAGATGAATGTATCATTTCGAAAGGGCACTTGGTACGTATAAACAATACGTACGTAATAAGGCTCGTCCGGAAGGTTCAATTGCAGAAGCTTATGTTGTCAACGAGTCTCTAACATTTTGTTCAATGTATCTTCGAGGCATAGAAACAAAATTCAATCGTCCGGAATAAAATTTTGATTCGGATAGCCATTTGGACAAGTAATTAAATATATTTGCAACTCATTGGCGGCCTCTTGGAAAAGGAAGAATGGTGCATTTAGATGATAAAACTTTAAAACAAGTACATTGGTACCTCATCAATAATTGTCCAGAGGTACAACCATTTCTCAAGTAAGTATACTTGTAAAATTATTTCTTCATATCATGCAATTTTCTATAGTGCTCATTAGCGTAATGTTCTCTATAGCCAACACATTGATCAGCTAAATCCAACTAGATCGGAACAACTGGACCAATTACAAAAGGAAAGATTTTTGGAGTGGTTTAAAAATGAAGTAAGCCCGTACATTCATTTATATTGTCAATTAAAATATCATATATCTTTATTTCAAATGACGTTAATGTTTGGTTTATCCAGATGTTAAATAAGCATTTTGCTGGGGCATCTGAAGCTACTGATGAGCTTTATAGGCGCCGGTCTTAGTATGTGTCGATCTTTGGGGCCGACTGTCTTCGAGGTGCCGGCCTTGTAGGCGCCGGTCTTGGATGTGTCCACCTTTGGGGCCGACTGTCTTGGAGGCGCCGGTCTTGGAGGCGCCGGTCTTGGAGATGTCGGCCTTTGGGGCCGTAGAGTGTTGGCCTATGGGGCCATCCGAAAAAAATTTATTTTTCATGGGGTCAACTGGCCCCATCAGCTGTCGTCGGCAAGACCACTCTCGTCGCTAGCGTTTACAAAGCTCAGAGGATCATCAGCCGCTTCGACTGCCGGTTATGGGTTTATGTGTCACAGAACTGCACGACCAATGATCTATTGAGAACAATCATAAGAGAATTCTTCCGGGAAACGGAGCAGACCGCTCCGCACGACGTCGACGCCATGGATCGCTGGACGCTGGTTGAGAGAATCCGCGCAAATCTGCAACAAAAGAGGTATCTTATTGTCTTAGATGACGTCTGGCAAACAGATGTTTTGAGTAATGTTAGTAATGTTTTGTTTGATAATATATGTGGGAGTAGAGTTATTACCACTCGGAAGCTAGAAGTAGCTATAAAGGCGGATGATCTTCGGGTCGTAGAGCTGGAGCCACTAAAAGAGGAAGAGGCATGGACTCTCCTGTGTAAGAAAGCATTTCAGAGAGATGAGGACAGAACTTGCCCTCGGGAGCTGGAGTATTGGGGCAGAAGACTGGTGGAGAAGTGTGAAGGCTTGCCCTTGGCTATAGTGACTCTCGGCAATCTCCTGGCACAGAGTGGAAAGACAGAGTTGGCATGGAAGAATGTTCATGATAATCTTTTATGGGAGAGCAGCAATAACGCGGAGCTCCAGAGGGTTTCTGCAATTTTGAGCCTTAGCATCAACGATCTACCAACTGATCTGAGGAACTGCTTCCTGTACTGCAGCATTTTTCCGGAGGATTATTTGATTGAGAGGAAAAGATTGACAAGGCTATGGGTGGCAGAAGGTTTTGTCAGAGAAGGAAGGGGAGACATCTCCATGGAGGAGGTGGCAGAGGACCATCTCAACCAACTTGTCGGCCGGTGTATGCTCCAAGTCGTGGAAAGGAATGAATTTGGGAGGGTAAGCCGCTGCCAAGTTCATGATCTGATGAGGGACCTGATTGTAGCCAGATCAAGAGAGGAGAACTTCTGTGAAGTTTATGACCACAGTTCAGGAGGGAATGTGCAGCATAGAGTTCGAAGACTTTCGATTATTGGAGGCAGGGGTGATCATCGTCCGTTGAGCATTGACATGGAGCAACTCTGCTCCTTCCATGCTGGATGTTTCCCTCAGCTTAAAGTACTCCGGTTGCAAGACATGGCCCATCTCCGCAGAATAGACATAGAGCGGAAGGCACTGACAAACTTGCAAGAGCTGCTCTTGGTTAGATGCAGAGAGTTGAAGATGGTGCCCATGGGTATCGAAAACCTCACTTGTCTCCAAAGATTAGAACTTGATGATATGCCCAAAGAGTTGGTGGAGAAGCTACGTGAAGGAGGAGAGAGCGTAGAGGATCGCTTCAGGGTTCAGCATATCCCCCTTATCATGAACTGGGTCAGGAGGGGGGACAGCTGGACCGAGGAAAGGCTTTCCTAGTTCTCACTGTATATACTAAAAGATTGAGACATCCAGAGAGTCTAATTAATGTTCCTCAGGAAAGAAATGATAATTTATCCGACAAAGGAGGAGAGAAGGATACGTTCCATATCTCCTCTTATCCCTTGTACATCTAAAGTCAGTAGATCCAGGTTAATACCCCAGCAGCTGATGTCCCTAATCTTCATCAGTTAATCTGTTCATAAGTTTAGGACCAATGTAGATTTATGGTCAATTTCATATGTTCTTTTCCCGGCGAGGATCTTGCTGGGTGCTTGTTCCTTTTGATCTTTGGTGCAGTTGGGCTTGGCGATTTGAAGTGAAGCTATAGTCAAATGAACTTAATTGCCTATTGCAACTACTTGTACGCTCTCAAGCCTCTCATATCACGTCCTTTGACCTTTTGCACTGTAGAGCCTGGTGTGCTACTCCAAAGCTCGGATCCTAGGATGGAAGTTTATAGGCTCCACAGGTTTAAGGCCCAGGTTATTGGGTCTTGAAGGAGCTAGTCTATCATTGGGTTAGGTTTGGACCCAAGGTATGGACTGGTCCAAAGAAGTTTTTTAGGGTTTATTATCCATGTAATAAGACATCGATTCATGTGTAGTGCTGGTTTTATTTTGGTGGTCTTCATACGGACGGGTTTGCTATAGTCATGTAACAATGATGAATAGAGGTGAATGAATGAAACTCTTTTCTCCCAAGAACAAGCTATCCCGCTCATTTCCTCTCTTATGTACGTCTTTCTCTCTTTTTCACACATAGATGCCCTAGATTTCTATAGTTTTATTGCTGTCATCTCTGTCCTAGCCATCTTCTTGGAACCATCTCTCTCAAAGAAGGAGAAGGAAGAAACCCTAGTAGCACCTTCTCTTTAGGTAGCGTCTCTTAATTTTCTGGATCAGATCCGAAGGTTCACGTGAGGAAGAAGAGAGGCCACAACCCTCTCTTACAATCTTGGGGTGCAAGAAACCAAGAAAATCATAGTTGCTAATCAATCCGGGAAGATTACCAAAATCAAGATCCAAAATTCTGCTGCAGAATTTCAGTATGGATATCATCTTGTTTCCGTATCTCCACACGACTTGGGGCTAGTAGAATGCGTGCTATGCTCCAAGGGTAGAAAGAGGATGATTCACTCTTCATATGGTATCAGATCCTTGGTAATTTGGTGGAGAAAATATTGGATATTGTGCATTTCTTGGTAAGATTTCGAATCAGAAATTTCTGCAGCAAGTTTAATTTTTTTTTTTTGTTGTGTGCATTGTTTCTTGGTTAGATATGGCATCTAGTAGCTTTAAATTTGATTTTAAAAAGTATGATGGTAAGGGAAACTTCACCTTATGGTAGCAAAGGGTAAAGGATTTATTGATACAACAAAGGATTTATAAGGTTTTGGTGAAACAAAGACCGGATAATATAAGCCTTGAGGAATGGGAGGAGTTAGAGGAGATTGCATTTAGCATAATTAGGATATGCTTGGCTGATCAAGTCTTTCCAGAGATTTAAATGCAGACTACGGCAAAGGGGTTTTGGGAATGTTTAGAGAACACATATATGGGTAAAAGCATGACAAACAAGTTGTAGTTAAAGAAACAACTGTACAACTTGGGAATGCCTAAAGGAGGTAATCTTGTAGTCCATATTCAGAAGTTCAATCAAGTGTGTTTAGAGGTGATGAGCCTTGATGTGAAGATTGATGAAGAGGACAAGACCCTCATCTTGTTGTGTTCACTTCCTAATTCCTATGATGGTCTGATCACAATCTTGGTGTATGGGAAGGAGACCCTGAATTATGAAGAGGTTATGGGGATGCAGAGATCAAACCAGCAAAGAGAAAAGATCCGTATGGAAAACTCTAACACAGAGATACTTGCTATGAATGAGAGGCAAGGAAGACCTTGAAAAAAGGTTAGAGGCAAGTCTAAAGGCAGATCTAAGTTTCGGGGCAAGCAGAAAGTATGGAAGTGTTACAAGTGTCATCAGATTGGTCACATGAAAAGAAATTGCCTACTTATGAAGAATGGAAAGGGGAAGGGTATTTCCAAGGGATGTTCAGCCAGTAATGGTGGTTCAAATTCATCTGAAGATAGTGAAGATGATGTACTAGTAGTTTCAGATGGGACCAAAAAGCGTAATAGTTGTTAGATACTTGACTCAACCTGTTCTCACCACTACACTTCGCATAGGGAGTGGTTTGCAACTTATGAAGAATTTGATGGAGAGAGTGTATGCCTTGGTGATAATCACCCTTGTAAGGTTGTTGGACTTGAAAACATAAGGGTGAGGATGCATGATGGGGTTATAAGGACTTTGGCCAATGTCAAACATGTCCCAGAGTTGAAGAAGAATATGATTTCTTTGGGCTACCTGGAGAAGCATAGGTATGCTTTTAGAAGCCAGCCGGGGAGTGGATATTTGAGGATAACTAATGGTGAATTAGTGGTGATGAAAGGGAGAAGGTTGGAAAACAATCTCTATCATATGGAAGGCTCAGTGGTTATAGATGATGCAGAGATGATAGCAGCGGCACATGAGGAAGTTGGTCTATAAACTGTTGCACTATCGAATGGGACACATGAGTGACAAAGGGCTTATAGAACTCAGCAAAAAAGGTCTAATTATAGCACTCAAGAAGAAGGACAATAACATCTGTGAGTCCTATATTTATGGCAAACAATATAGGGTAAAGTTTGTCAGCAGTACCAAGCAGAGTGAAGGCATTCTAGACCTTGTTCACTCAGATGTATGGGGACCAGTCCCTGTGTCAACCAGAGGTGGGGCTAGATATTTTTTAACATTTATTGATGACTTATCCACGAAGGTATGGGTGTATCTGATAAAAGAAAAATCTTAGGTGTTTGCCCGGTTTAAAGCTTGGAGAGTTAGTGTTGAAAAGGAGACAAGGAAGCCAGTGGAATGCTTAAGATCTGACAATGGAGGAGAGTACACTAGCAATGAATTCAGAAACTACCGTGAGGAAAATGGTATCAAATGCCATTACACAGTGAGGATGACTCTCCAACAGAATGGTGTGGCAAAGAGGATGAGCCGTACATTAACAGAGAAGGCTAGGAGTTTAAGGCTGCAGGCATTACTGCCCAAGGTATTTTGGGGTGATGCAATTATGTTCTCTGATTTTCTTATTAATAGGTCCCCTAATAGAAAATTTGATGGATGCATTTCAGAGGAGATCTAGAGTTGAAAGAAGGTGGAGCTTGGACACCTAAGAATTTTTGGTTTCCTAGCCTATGCACATGTGGAGGCAACTGAAAGGAGCAAGCTGGACCCAAAATCATAGAGGCTAATCTTTATTGGGTATCCACAAGGAGTTAAAGGTTATTTGCTATGGAATTCAAATTTGTAAAAGTGTATCATTAGTAGAGACATCATTTTTTTATGATAAGAGCATCTTGAAGAAGTTTGGGATTGTAGATGTGGCTGAAAAGGCTGGACAGGATAGCAGTGGACAACATTGGCTGACAAATAATGTACCATCAACTACTACTTCAAAACATATTTCTTTTGAGGTGGAGTTTGGTATGCATGTTCCCACACATGTGAAGGAGCAGCCAGAAGAGCCATTCATCCAGGAGGAGGTGCAGGTGGAGCCACGCACTTCAACTTTGGAAGATGATCAAAAGGGTATGATACTGCACAAAGCAAAGCATACCATCCACATACCATCCAGAGACCTTCCAAAAAGCCATGGAGAGTTCTAAAAGAGAGTCATGGATGCAGGCCATGATGCAAGAGATGAAGTCCCTGGAAAAGAACAAGACATGGCAGCTAGTGGATCTACCTAGAGATGCTTGCGTCATTGGTTCAAAATGGGTGTTCACAAGGAAGGAGGCACCTTCAGAGTAAGGTGAAGTCAGATACAAAGCAAGGCTTATTGCTAATGGGTTCTCACAGAGAGAGGGAGTGGACTACACAGAGGTATTCTCTCCAGTGGTATGTCATACTTCAATTTGTGTGTTGTTGTCTCTTGTAGCAGAGCATGATATGGAGTTGCAGTAGATGAATGTGAAGATGGATTTCTTACATGAGAGTCTAGAGGAGAGGATATACAAGAAGCAACCAAAGGGTTTCAAGGAATCTGGATTGGAAGAAAAAGTGTGTCTACTGAAGAAGTCTCTCTATGGTTTGAAGCAGTCACCCGTCAATGGTACAAAAGGTTTGATACTTTTGTTTTAAGCCTTGGATTTTTCAGATGTGAGCATGATACTTGTGTTTATGTGAAAGATATGGATGAAGATGATGCACTATATCTCCTTTTGTATGTGCATGATATGCTTATTGCCAACAAGAGTGTTAAAGCAGTGAATAAGCTGAAAGTTGAATTGTCATCAGAATTTGAGACGAAGGATTTAGGTCCAGCAAGAAAAATACTTGGAATGAAAATTTGCAGAGATAGGACTAAGAAAATTCTACACTTGTCATTGGGTGGATATATTCAGAAGGTGTTGGAGATGTTTGGGATGGATAAAGCCAAACAAGTTGGAACACCTTTGGCTAGTCATATATCTCTTTCAAAGTTGCAGAACCCCCAAACAGATGAAGAAAAAGAGTACATGGAGAGAGTTCCATATGCCAGTGCCATGGGTAGCATTATGTATGCTAGGGTGTGTTGTAGGCATGACATAGCACATGCAGTGAGCCAGGTGAGCAGATACATGGCGAACCCAGGGAAGGAACACTAAAAGGCATTGAAGTGGATTTTAAGGTATCTTCAGGGAACTCAAGGGCTTGGTCTATTTTTTGGGCAGCGGGAAGGACCTAAGAAGAACTCCAATATTCCAAGTAAATCATTAGGTCCATTGGAAGGGTTTGTTGATGCAAATTTTGTACGTGATTTGGATACAAGGAGGTCTACTACAGGTTATGTATTCAGCATATATGGTGAATCAGTTTCTTGAAGATCAACCCTTCAACTTATTACAACTTTGTCTATAATAGAAGCTGAGTATATAGGGATTACAGAGGCTGACAAGGAAGCTCTTTGGTTGAAAAGACTCATCATTGAAATAGGGGTGAAGCAGAGTACATTGTTGTTGCACAGTGATAGTCAGAGTGCCCTGCAGTTGGCTCAGAACCCAATCTATCTTGCACGCACAAAGCATATAGATGTGAGGTATCACAGGATCAGAGAATTGATGGAAGAAGGTGAAATGGAGCTGGTAAAAGTTCATACAAAGAAGAACCAGGCAGATGCACTTACAAAGACTCTTTCATGGGATAGCTTTCTCTCATGTGTGACACTGATGGGTCTGAGGGAATGTGCCGATTTTGCAGTAGCTTTGAAGCACCAAGATGGAGATTGTAGAACCTGGTATGGTATTCCAAAGCTTAGATCCTAGGGTGAAGGTTTATAGGCTCCACAAGTTTAAGGTCCAGGTTGTTGGGTCTTGAGGGGGCTAGTCTATCATTGGGCTAGGTTTGGGCTCAAGGTGTGGGCTGATCCAAGGGAGTTTTTTAGGATTTATTATCCATGTAATAAGGTATCGGTTCATGTGTGGTGAGGGTTTTATTTTGGTAGCCATCATGGGAACATGTTTGATATAGTCATGTAACAACGATGAGTAGAGGTGAATGAATGAAATTCTTTTCTTTCAAGAATAAGCTATCCCTCTTCTTTCCTCTCTTATGTACGTCTTCATCTTTTTCTCACACATAGATGCCCTAGATTTCTAGGGTTTTATTGCTGCCATCTCTGCCCTAGCCATCTTCTTGGAACCATCTCTCTCATGGAAGGAGAAGGAAGAAACCCTAGTAGCACCTTCTCCTTGGGCATCGTCTCTTGATTTTCTGGATTATATCTGAAGGTTCACGTAAGGAAGAAGAGAGGCCACGACCCTCTCTTACAATCTTGGGGTGCAAAAAAACTAAAGAAAATCCTAGTTGCTAATCAATCCGGAAAGATTACCAAGATCAAGATCTAAAATTCTGCTGCAGAATTTTAGTAGGGATATCATCTCATTTCCGCATCTTCACATGACTTGGGGCTAGTCGAATGCATGCTATTCTCCAAGGTAGAAAGAGGATGATCCACTCTACCACACGGAAACTAGCTTTATAAAACAAATGATGTTAAAGCACAGCAACATGCTACCCCCATATCATTCTCCATCTAATAGGGCATCACGGGGTGGATAAAATTCCATTAGGAGCTGGATTGATTTATGAGGAATTAGACACTTCATTAATTGCCACTATTAATGTTAGTCTAGCACTACATTAGAAAAAGACGAAAAGGTAACACACCATTTCTCTTTTCTCTGAATAATAAATTTGGCTTTTGGCAAAAAGGAAAGGTTTCATTGTTAAGTATGTTAATAATGACAAAAAAGCTCGTGAAACATTCTACGTAAACAATTAAGTTTGCATTCTTATATAACCAACAGAATGCATAAGATCTAAGTAGTTAAAAAATTATCATAATACTTGATCGATGAGCATTAAATACAATCTTATTCATATAGGTGATCACATATGCCATCATAGTTACCATCCATGAAACAACTCATCATGTTACTTCATATATTCCACAAAAATGCACATAATGTTGTGTTGGAGTCAACCAATATTATTTGTTTTACCGCAAAAAGTATACCCCCAACTATATATATATATATATATATATATATATATATATATATATATATATATATATATATATATATATTATATATATATTAATTGAAAGTGCTAAATTAGTATGGAAAATAATATTTTTCTACAAGCACAAGTTAATGTGCCTTTTAATTAAAAGGAGAAGAATGTCTTTGTCCAATTGGCTTGTATTTTTCATTCCATATATTACCTTTCACAACAAGAAAGTATGGTATTTGTGGCGAATCTATTATGGCAAAATATTTTCATCGTTATAGGTTTATTTATAACGGCGAAATAAAAATCAAATTCGTCGTAAAACTTATTTATTACGGCGAAATATTATTTCGCCATAATAAAATAGACTTATTACGATGAATTTTATAATTCGTCATAATAGCTCCAGGTTAAATTTTAAGATTTTAATTTTTTTATTTTCCTTTCATTTATTATGGCAAAATAATTGTTCACCGTAATAAAAAGCCTTATTACGACAAATTTTAGCTCCAGCTAAAATTTTAAGATTTTAATTTTTTATTTTTCTTTCTATTTATTACGGAGAAATATTATTATGCCGTAATAAAGTAGACTTATTATGACGAATTTTATAATTATCGTAATAGCTCCAGGTTAAATTTTAAGATTTTAATTTTTTTTTTTTTCTTTCATTTTATTACGGCGAAATAATTTTTCATCGTAATAAAAAGCCTTATTACGATGAATTATAAAATTCGTCATAATAGCTCTACCTTAAATTTTAAGATTTTAATTTTTTTATTTTTCTTTCTATTTATTACGGTGAAATATTATTGCGCCGTAATAAAGTAGACTTATTACGATGAATTTTATAATTCATCGTAATAGCTCCAGGTTAAATTTTAAGATTTTAATTTTTTTATTTTCCTTTCATTTTTTTACGGCGAAATAATTTTTTATCATAATAAAAAGCCTTATTATGACGAATTATAAAATTCGTCGTAATAGCTCCAGCTTAAATTTTAAGATTTAAATTTTTTTTATTTTTCTTTCTATTTATTACGGTGAAATATTATTGCATCATAATAAAGTAGACTTATTACGACAAATTATATAATTCGTCGTAATAGCTCCAGGTTAAATTTTAAGATTTTAATTTTTTTTATTTTCCTTACTATTTATTACGGCGAAATAATTTTTACCGTAATAAAAAGCCTTATTACGATAAATTATAAAATTCATCGTAATAGCTCCAGCTTAAATTTTAAGATTTTAATTTTTTTATTTTTCTTTCTATTTATTACGATAAAATATTATTGCGCCGTAATAAAGTAGACTTATTACAATAAATTTTATAATTCATCATAATAGCTCTTGGTTAAATTTTAAGATTTTTATTTTTTTTATTTTCCTTACTATTTATTACGGTGAAATATTATTTCGCCGTAATAAAATAGACTTATTACGATGAATTTTATAATTCGTCGTAATAGCTCCAGGTTAAATTTTAAGATTTTAATTTTTTTTTTATTTTTCTTACTATTTATTACGGTGAAATATTATTTCGCCGTAATAAAATAGACTTATTACGATGAATTATAAAATTCATCGTAATAGCTCTAGGTTAAATTTTAAGATTTTAATTTTTTTATTTTTCTTACTATTTATTACGGTGAAATATTATTTCGCCGTAATAAAATAGACTTATTACGATGAATTTTATAATTCATCGTAATAGCTCCAGGTTAAATTTTAAGATTTTAAATTTTTTTATTTTTTTTTCTATTTATTACGGAGAAATAATTTTTCATCATAATAAAAAGACGTATTACGATGAATTATAAAATTCATCGTAATAGCTCCAGGTTAAATTTTAATATTTTAATTTTTTTTTTTTTTCTTCCCTTTTATTATGGCAAAATTTATTTTCACCGTAATAAACCGACCTATTACGATAAAAATATATCTTCGTCGTAATAGGTTAACGATATATGTTAGTTTTTTTTTTTTTTCTTCTCCTTTTATTATGGCGAAATTTATTTTCACCGTAATAAAAGGACTTATAAAAAAAAAAATAATTATAATACGGTGAAAGTTAATTGTCACCGTAATATACTTGTATTACGATGAAATCATTTTCACCGTAATACGATAATACTTATTTCTACCTCGTCAATCCCTCTCTCTTCCGCTGAAATTTTCTCTCGCATGCGCGACTTCCTGAAACCCTAAACCCAGACTCCATCCGCCGACCCCCCCCCCCCCCACACCATCAGATGCCAAAACCATAAGAGAGTCTGTCCGCTGACCCCCGGGAGCTCCTCTCCGCCGCCACATCCCGAACGCCGGAACCAGAGGAGAAGGTGCAGTGGTTTTCCAATTACATCTTTTTTTTTAATCTGATTTAGCCAGAGGAGAAGGTGTCGGAACCAGAATCTTAGTAATGCTGGTGTTATCTCTTTAGATTTGGAGGTTGAAGTGGATTTGAAAAGGATTTGGAAAGGATTTGGAGAGGATTTGAAAATGATTTGGAGAGGATTTGAGGTTGTTTTTCAAAACCACTGAGAAATTAAAAGGTAAGTTTATCTCAATGAAATTATAATTGATTTCGTTAAAAAAAAAAAAAAAAAAAAACACACGGTCGATTACTTTTTTCCCCTTCTTTCTGATGGGTTTTTTCCCCTTCTTTCCACTGTGTGCTTTATTTCTATTGCTCGGTTTTGGCTAGTGTGTTCGGAGTTCTTGATCTATGTTGTTGGATTGGGTTATGGAGAAAATCGGTCGACACTGGCTCAGGGGTGTTTGCTGTGATTCAGAGCACGCCCTTTCATATGCATTTTTATACTCTATTACTCCCTTTTTTGACCTTTTACTTTGCTATGTTCAGATTTTACTTTTGAATTGCTACATGAACTCACAGTAAACTTCGAACAATCCTTTAGATGCCATGCTTTGATCATGTAAACTCCACAACCCTAATAAAATATTAATCTTTTGTGTCATATTAGATTGACCAGCAGATTGAATTGTATCATAGTTTGTCAATCTAAAGTACAATATAGAATTATTATTAATATATTAATTCAGTAAAAAAATATAATTTTAAAAATGTGATTCTATAATTTATAAATAAATTTTAGTTAAATTAATTAATATCAGATAAAAGCCAAATCATTCAATAACTATATTTAAGTAGAAAATTTAATAGCAAACACCTAACCAATTGTATCTGACCTTGANGTAGTTTTAATATGGCTTTTTTAATAGCTTTGTACTCGTAAGTATCTAGAGATAATGTGAACCGTTGATGCATATCCATCGTGTTGTAATTTTTATCTGGAAGCATTCTTGTCAATCTCCACTTCTATAGGGTACTCATAGGTTATAATTAGTGATTTGGTTGGGAAATTTTTTTCTCAATTGTTTTTTGGTTCTGCTGTAGTCAAATAGTGATTATGGGACACTGATGAAGTATAGGGGCCTTTTTATTTCTGAAGGATGCATACAGACCATAATAACAGCATGAAGGAATTTCCTTGACTTTGTTGACCAATTATATGGAGTATGGGAATCTCTAAGCTCCTTTACAGAATTGCCTGTCTGAGATAAAGTCATATTGCTAGAAGAAGGGTGGCAGATTCCTGTCATGGAGCATGCTGTTAGGCAAACTGCTGGATGATTTTTTTAAACTTCATTAATGTGCTTTTGACCTGGATAGAGTGCTTAGAATTGATGTTTTGCTTAGTCCAACGAGGTTTCCGAAGGAGTTCCATTATTCTTTGTGACTTGCAAGTTTTGCAAGGGTCAGTATGGAGCTTTGCTACTTCAGCATCTTTCTTGGGTTCAATGGTTGGGGAGTCATTCAATTGCTATGGCTGAGGGTGATTCTAATGCTTTCCCTCCCCCCCCCCCCCCCCCCCCCCCGTGCATCAGATGTTTGCCAAAGCTACAAGAAGTCATTATGATTGCTGCTGATACATCCAATAGTGACTGGATTGGCCTTACAATCAATGGCAATAAATTGGTATGCAAGGAGTTTTATGGTACTTAAATAATTTTTTTTGATGATAATGATGCCAAGCTGGACTTGTTTTTATTGAAGTTGAAAAGATATTAAGGAAGGGATTTTGGACGAACTGATGGAAAATTGTGGTTTCTTAAATGAGTAGGTCGCCTTGTTATGCTGACTTTGGGCTACGGGGAGGAAGGAAAGCCGACGTACACTATAATTACCTAGGTCCATATGAACCAAAGCAAATGCAACAGTGCCAACCACCTTTGCCAGCAGCCAATAGCTGAACTGGGTTTGGGAAGCTTTTAAGTTAGGGTGGGAATGATTGGCTTGTGAATCATTAGCAACATTGCTTAATAGCCTTTCCCTGTCTCTCTCGAACGATTTAATAATGCTATGATGGCATGTGATCCCAAGTTGGTTGTTCACTTGTCCACCTAAACACATGACAACCCATCTCCCTTATCTATGTTGGTGTCTTTTTCTTTCCATGCTTTAAACCAAGTAGAATAGCGCTTGGCACATATCTTTACCATGCAAGCGAACGCTCCTCATGCTCTTTCTTCCCTCTGTGCACACCCCCTCCACTTTGAGTCCATGTCTTTTTCCTACTTTTCTTGGACTTGTTGAAATTGGGAAGCACAACCCTTGGTGTGAGGACTTGCCATCCACCTTCCTACTCTCCCACAAACCAACAGAAATTAGCCTACAAAATATGCTACATGAATGACCATATCCCTCTTAGAGCAGAGACATGGTCCGGACCAACGACCATAGACCCTGTTCAAAAAGTGGAACACATCGGCTGTCTGCTCTCTGGTTAGGCAGTAAGTACTATCACTTGTTCTTAAAGCTAGCATTTTTTTAAGACCAAGAAGTCGGGGGTCTAGAGTGTCCTTAACATTGACATCATCATATAAGCAAGAATTGTGTGATGAAATATTCTGTATTGCTAAGATATGCTAGCTAGTTGTAGTGATATTAGCTTGATCAAATCCAAATCAGAATTATGGCGAATCTTTGAGATATGGCCCTGTTTGGTAGGATTTGATTAGATGTGGTTTAAGGACTTCTTTTTTTGAATATGAGGAAAGATATGGTTTATGGTCTGTCTAAAGATAGCATATTCTAAACATAAACAACATACAGACCAACATTGGTTTGTTTCCATTACCATATCTTCCTTCTTCACCATGCTTCCATTCTAAAACATAATGTTATGCTGACATGGTATATAAGGACAATACAGTGAATAAAAAGAAGGGAATGTTATCACTAGCATGTCCTTGCTTTTTAACATCTCCAACCTTATGCAACTTCTGCCATGCACCAGTTCACACATCCTCGCATAGTTCAGTGAGTAGCTTTCAAAATTTTAAATAGGTACAAACACAACAGCTTATAGTACTTCAAGGTATGTTAGCTCTTGAGTTTTTTTGAAGGTGTTCTATTCTCCATTGCAAGATTGTTACTGATTGTGAGTTTCTTTTAACTTGTGAAATCATTATTTTACCAGTTTTTGGATTCATATGTTGAAAATGTCCTTTTATTACCAATCTTTTCCTTAATTTTGACATGTTATAGTAGGACAATTCACTGAATAAAAAAAGAAAAATTTTATCACTAACATATCCTTGCAACAAACAGCTGTTGTACGTCACCAACGATGCCGATTGATAAGAGTTGGATACATAAGAAACGAAATTATCCAGAATATGATGCCGGTATTAAGAAGTTCATAGAAAAGGCAAGGCTTCATGTTAATGAAGAAGGGAAGATACGTTGTCCTTGTGTGCGGTGTTATAATGGCAAATGGCATAAGCCTGATTTAGTTAAATTACACTGTATGTTAAAGGGTTTCTCGAAGACGTATCAGACGTGGTATTTTCATGGAGAACAGTTTGGAAGCAATGTCTCAGATGAAAATGAGAATGAAGATGATGACCCAGAAAGGGAACAAGATGAGATGGTCGAAGCATTGCAGGACATGCTGGCCCAAGTGGTGCTCACACTGAGGTTGGCAATGATGATGACAATCCGATGATGTCTGACCATGGAAGGACCGATCACAGTAAGAAATTGGATGATCTTTTCAATGAGGTGGAATCCGAGCTTTATCCTGGATGTGAAAAGTTTTCTTCTTTGACATTCTTAGTGAAGTTAATGCACATTAAGGTCCTCAATCGGTGGACAAATAAGTCTTTCAATATGTTGCTTGAACTATTAAAAGAGGCATTTCCGAATGGTACTAGAATACCATCTTCGCACTATGAGGCCAAAAGAAGATGAATGAGTTGGGTTTAGGCTACGAGAACATACATGTATGCAAGCATGATTGTGCTATCTTTTGGAAGGAGAATGCCTCTTTAGAAAAATGTCCGGTATGCAACGAGCCTAGGTACCAAGTGGTTGAAGACAAAGGTAAGAAGATACCTTATAAAGTTATGCGGTATTTTCACTCACACCTCGTTTGAAACATCTATATGCCTCAAGATATACAGCTGAAGATATGAGGTGGCACTATGATAAGCGACCGATCACAGATGGGGTGTTACGGCATCCAGCAGATGGAGAAGCATGGAAAGATTTTGATCAAAAGTATCCTAATTTTGCCAGTGAACCAAGAAATGTAAGGTTAGGTCTTGCTTCAGACGGATTCAATCCATTTGGAACATGAGTAATGCATACAGTATGTGGCCCGTCATTTTAGTACCTTATAACTTGCCTCCATGGAAATATATGAAAGAGACATTCTTTATGATGTCGTTGCTTATCCCCGGTCCTAAATCTCCAGGAAGGGATATGGATATATTTTTAAGGCCAATAGTGGATGAACTTAAACATTTATGGACCGAAGGTGTTGATGTATATGATGCATCTACAAAGAGAGTTTTCGGATGCACGTAGCTGTTTTATGGACTATAAATGATTTTCCAGCATACTCATTATTATCTGGTTGGAGCACAAAGGGTTATAAGGCATGTCCAGTTTGTAATGAGCAAACCTCATCCAAAAAGCTGAAAGACAAGATTTGCTATATGGGACATCGCCGTTACTTGCCTATTTATCACAAGTGGCGAAATAGTAGACTCCATGATGGAAGTAGAGAGCATGGAGTCAAACCAAAAATGTTGACCGGAGAAGAAATTTTAATGCAATTAGAACACATAGCTGCTGAACAGTCCGGAAAGCATCCAAACAATAAACATCGAAAGCGAAAGCGTGCACCAAATGAGTTGAATTGGTATAAGAAGAGCATTTTCTTCGAGTTGGAGTATTGGTCATCATTAAAATTGAGACATAACTTAGATGTAATGCATATTGAGAAGAATATTTGTGACAATGTCGTGGGAACTTTATTAAGCATCGAAGGTAAGACAAAAGACACATATAAAGCAAGAGAGGACCTGGCTTCAATGGGGATCCGAAGGGAGTTGTGGTTACAAACTCAAGGTAATAGAGTTTATAAGCCTCCTGCATCTTACACCTTAACATTAGATGAAAGAAGACAATTCTGTAAGTGGCTAAAATCTGTGAAGGTGCCCGATGGATATTCTTCCAATATTTCAAGGTGCGTAAATGAAGGTGATGGAAAGATATCCGGCTTGAAGACACATGATTGTCATGTACTACTTCAAAGATTGTTACCTATTGGCATTCAACCATTCTTGCAGAAACATGAGAGTAGTACTTTAATTGAGCTTTCTAATTTCTTCCAACAACTTTGTTCAAGGACATTGTATGTTAGGGATTTGGAGTTGTTACAAGAGCAGATTGTGGTGATCTTATGTAAGCTTGAACGAATTTTCCCACCAGCATTTTTTGACGTTATGGTGCACTTATCAATTCATTTGCCTTACGAGGCCTTACTTGCCGGACCTGTTCAAAGTAGATGGATGTATCCTTTCGAAAGGGCACTTGGTACGTATAAACAATACGTACGTAATAAGGCTCGTCCGGAAGGTTCAATTGCAGAAGCTTATGTTGTCAACGAGTCTCTAACATTTTGTTCAATGTATCTTCGAGGCATAGAAACAAAATTCAATCGTCCGGAACGAAATTTTGATTCGGATAGCCATTTGGACAAGCAATTAAATATATTTGCAACTCGTTGGCGGCCTCTTGGAAAAGGAAGAATGGTGCATTTAGATGATAAAACTTTAAAACAAGTACATTGGTACCTCATCAATAATTGTCCAGAGGTGCAACCATTTCTCAAGTAAGTATACTTGTAAAATTATTTCTTCATATCATGCAATTTTCTATAGTGCTCATTAGCGTAATGTTCTCTATAGCCAACACATTGATCAGCTAAATCCAACTAGACCGGAACAACTGGACCAATTACAAAAGGAAAGATTTTTGGAGTGGTTTAAAAATGAAGTAAGCCCGTACATTCATTTATATTGTCAATTAATATATCATATGTCTTTATTTCAAATGACGTTGATGTTTGGTTTATCCAGATGTTAAATAAGCATTTTGCTGGGGCATCTGAAGCTACTGATGAGCTTTATTCATTGGCTATTGGTCCCGACAGTCGTGTGTTCTCGTATACTGGCTGTGTGGTGAACGGCGTTAAATTTATCACTGTTACTCGGGATGTCGGCCATAAAACACAGAATAGTGGCATTTGTGTTCCCTCTACTCATCTAGGAGAAGAAATTAACTTTTATGGTATATTATTAGAGGTCCTTGAATTTCATTTTGTTAAAGGTTGTAAGGCGATAATGTTCAAGTGCAAATGGTTTGAAACTGAACCAAAGCACAGGAGAATGCAACAACATTATAATATTACAAGTATAAATATTAGTTCAGAATGGTACAAACATGAGCCATTCATTTTAGCATCACAAGCTGAAAAGGTTTTCTACTTGGATGATTTGAAGAACAATTCTAATTGGAAAGTGGTATACAAGGTTAGTCATCGTCATTTGTGGGATATTCCAAAAAAGATGATGATGTTCAGGAAGAAGTATATCAAGAAGATGATTCAGCAGCCCTTCGATTCACATGTGAGCAACCTAACATGGACTTAATAACATCTCGGCGTACGGACACTGATGCTGAAATAGTTGCAATTCAAGAAAACATTAGAGGTCAAAGTGATGTCGGTCAAGATGACTTTATATGCGAAAATGTTGAGGAGGATGACACACTAGCTGATTATGACAGTGAGGGATCTATACATAGTTCTGATATGGAGGATGATGAAGAAAATGAGCATATTAGTGATGACAGTGATTAATTTGGTAGCATTCATTTTTTTTACTTATTATAACTATATGTTCTTATACTTTCTTATTTGTTAATTCTAGTTTGTATGTTTGTTTGCAGATGTCTTCGAGAGATACTCCTGCTACATCGAGGCGAGATGATTCTCCTTACATTCTAGCTCTGACAGAGGGGTCATCTGTCGGCGCATCATGTAATAACTCTACTTTAAACTTATATTATTTGGCTATATTTCTTTATGTTATTTTGCACTAATTTAGTTCATTATGTTTTGCAGCTACATCATCAAAGAAGAAGGGCCGAGGTCCTGCTCGCGGTTACAAGTCCGCACATCTGATTGATACGCGTCGTGGACAGAAGTTGCCTATTCTTCTGCCACCTGAGGTTGGACGACCATTAGGAGAGTTTCGCTCTGAGTTTCTGACCGAGATAGGAGTGGTTGTACGTGACATGGCACCACTTGCGGTCAGGAAGTGGAGTGAGATCACTGATGCACAGAAAGCATCTATGATCGATCGACTTCAGGTCAGTATAATTGTATTAGATTACTTTAGATTACGTTTAATGTACTTATATACCTTATAACTATATATATACTTGCAGGAGAAGTTCGATCTTGATATGAATTTAGATCATATTAAAAAAGGTATTGAGTTTCAAATGAATAAAGTTTATCGAGAATTTAGATATCGGCTTCATATCCACTTCATTAGTCACGGTGGGGACACAAGTGTGAGCTTAGCAAAACAAAATAAGCCATCTCGTGTCTCGCAGAGTGACTGGGACTTTCTATGTGATTACTTTTATTCAGATGAGTATAAGGTAAATACATCCATACAAATATTTTAATAGTTTATATTTTTTATAAACTCATGTAACCATTTTCATTAATTCTTTGATGTAGAAAAAATCAGAAACAAATAAATCTAATCGGGAATTGCAGCCATATGCTGCTCTCACTGGATCGAAGTCTATACCGGCTCACTCTTATGATATGGTAAGGAATACTGTGAACCTAGTGCTTTTATATTTATGTATTTTGTGGTCTGATATTGTTGTAGTGTTATAAATCTAGTGTAGTCATATTTATGAAAGATTTGATCCAGCATCTATGTTGAGTGCTAGATCCAAACTTAGGCTTAATGCATGGTATCATGGACCAATTTTCTTCTTTTATGGTATCATAGTCATATAGTTCACCCAATTTTCTTCTTTTATGGTATCATAGTGATCGATGTTTGAGCTTGTGATAAAAAGAGTGATGTGTGTCTACTTTGTTTATCAAATATAAACCAAACGTCTTCTATGAAAGCTGCACGCAGTTGGATATGCAGCGCACGCAAATGAGATGTATTGAAACCAAAGGTCCATAAGCACATCTTCAATGCCTCTGAGATCCAAATATATCCCTACAGCTTGGAAATTGAAATGCATGTAGACTGGAGACTAAAAATGGTTTAACAATATTTGGCATCATAAGTAGCCACACTAAATCTTTTGCACTTGAATATTGGTACTGGTACTGCTTCGTGCTCTCTGCTCTCCAGCCAGTCAGTCAGTCTGTAGCTCGATCCTACATCGTAATTGGGAACAAATAGGCCGGTGTCAAGGTGGGTCAAATGTGGTATCGTTTAATGAATGCCAAATCAATGCAGGAAACTTAGCTGATGGAGATATGAGGTCTAGCTTTTTCTTATTACCGTAGGCTTGTACCCGCAGTTCAATTGAAAGTATATTTATAAAAGAATCTTTTTTATTTCATCCCTTACATCTGTACCAAAACAAAATTTCTTTTTCTTAATTTGGAGCAAGCTGCTACAGCATTCATGTGGGTGCTGAAATTAAGAAATGCATGGCCTGAATTTGTCCAAACAAAATATATTACATGTTAAGTTTCCCCTCAGAGTTCAAGGGGTGAACTGACCATTTGTCATTGTCAAATTACAAGATTGAACTGAGATTCCAAACCGATCAGCACAAGAAGAAGAACCAGTGAAGAATGTTTCACTGTACCCACAAGATAGAAAGCTGGCTAACATCATCAACTTAAGATTTTTAATTGAATTCTGCCAAAAAAAGTATTTGACTTAAACCTAGATATGTCTAGCACTTTAATGAATAATATAAGTATATAGTTCCAGAATAACTCCATTGTTAGCAGGATAGTGTCTACACATATCGTGCATGCAGTAGTTTATTCAATAAGACTGAGATCTCTCATCAATCAAAGGTTGGAAAAATGTATTTTTATTCTTTTGAGTCTTTTAAAAATCTCTTATTAGTTAAAATGATACATTGATAATTGTATTAGATTATTATCTTAAATTATTTTTTAAATTATTATTGTTTCTTTTAGAGAGATCCTGTTATGGAAGAGGAGCCATCAAGACTTCATCTGTGGAATACTCTTCATTTGATAAAAAGAAGAATCAATGGATAAATGAAAAAGCTGAAGAAACCCATGTAAGTTTTATCAATTAAAAATACAATATTATTGAATGTAATGTTTTATACTAAACATATTGAATTTGTTTTCTTTTCATTGCAGGCATAGTTAATAGAGCGACTTTCCTCACAGGACTCTACAAGAGAACCAATCAATGAGGATGTCATTTTTGAGGAGGTTTTAGGCTCTAGATCTGGTTATAAAAGAGGATGGGGTCCATTACCGAAGGGTACATCGAGAATTAGAGGTAGTTCTTCATCTTCTAAAAACTCACAATTAAAGGGTGAATTACATGAGTGCCGAGAGCTCATCGCTCAGCAAGAGAATAAGCTTGCTCAGCAAGAAGATAAGCTCGCTCAGCAAGAGGATAAACTCCTCAGCAAGAGAAGATCATCCAGGATCTAAAGGCGACGACTGCTGAGCTTACTGCTTTCATGACAGTTAGTGCCTGGATATCATCCTAGTGGATCCCAGTAGACTTCACCTCCATAGTACATGTATTTTTTTTAAATTATGTATTTTTTGAAACATTGTATATGATGATTTTATTGAAATGAATAAAACTTTTATTAATTTTTTTTGTGAAACTTTTATATTAGAAAATTATTTCTGGTATCGTTGCTTTTATTATATTATATTATTGTAACAGGTGCAATACAAAAAAATATTAAATAAAATTTTAATATTTTTAAAATTTAATTAAAATCTTATTACGGCGACTTAGTTTCGCGTAATATCAACCTATTATGGCAAAAATAAGTGCTGTAATAGGTTTTTATTTAAATTTTAAAATTAAATTAAAATCTTATTACGGCGACTTAGTTTCGCCGTAATATCAACCTATTACGGTGAAACTAAGTCGCCGTAATAAGATTTTAATTTAATTTTAAAATTTAAATAAAAACCTATTACGGCGACTTATTTTCTCCGTAATAGGTTGATATTACGGTGAAACTAAGTCGCCGTAATAAGATTTTAATTAAATTAAATTTTTAAAAAATATATAACGACGATAGGTTATCGCCATATTAGGAAGCTATTACGATAAAAATAATGCGCCGTGATAGGTTATTACGATAACATATTACTACGACAATTTTGTAATGTATTACGACGAATGTTTTATCATCGTAATAATTTATTACGACAACTTTTGTACCTATTGCGACGAATTAATTCATCATAATAAGTCTTTTTTTTTTGTAGTGTCAGGGGGAGCTTCAATGGAGTATCAGAGCCAGTGAATGAGTGTGAGTAATTGCGTAAAAGTATCTGTACCTGAGAGATTGGAGGGTTGTAGTATTTATAGGCAATCACCTGATTCCTTGGACATGCCCTGGATGGGGTCTGAAAACTATTAGGATTCGAGACGGATCCAAATCAAGTTTGTTACAAGGCTAGTAGGGTCCACATCTTGTCAGTTAGAGGATCGACAACTGGGAGAGCTGGTTGATGCCTTGAGATTCAGTGATCACATAGACCAAGGCCACTCTTGCGGATCCTAGGCCACTTATGGTATGATTCTCGTATAAAATCTTATTTAGTTACACTGAATTCGAACTCTCCCGTCGAATTTTGCAAAGGTATTTCGAATGCCTTGGTTCGGTCAGAATGAGGAATAACCTGATTTTCTGAGGTATATAATGGATCGGCTCGAATGGCCGAGGTATGGTCGGCTCGGATGGCCGAGGTACGGTCAGCTCGGATGGCCAAGGTACGAGGATAGCTTGGGTTACCGAGGTATGGTCGGCTCGGATGGCCGAGGCATGGTCGGCTCGGATGGCTAAGGTACGAGGATAGCTCGGGTTAACGAGGTATAGAATGGCTTGGCTCAGATCACCGAGGTATGAGGATGGTTCGGGTTGTCGGGACGACCTTACTTTGTCAAAGGCGATTCGCTTCGTTGCTTGGCTGTTATGCCAGCTGGCTGGTAGGGTGTTTGGATTGGACATGACCCAATTGTTGATGTGGGCGGTCAATAATGCAATGATGATTTTACCCTCATCAGTATGCCCTCCACTCCCTAGTCCGAAGTGTAAATTCGGATATAGGGAGTAGAATTCGGAGCAATCTTATTTGGGGGATTCAAAAAGGCAGCAATGATAATCTCGTAAATGATGGGCCGCTATTTCATCATTATTTCTCACCGCAGCTCGAGGAGGGAATGCCTTATTTCCAGCAAGCCGCGATAGTGGAAGTTCCACGTGGCGGGACTCCTTTATTTTTGGCATCCATATCGAAAGTTTTGGTGTCTTGGGATTTTCTCTGAAGCATTTATTTAAAGAGGGCTGAGGCGGCGCTCCTTCTGCAATGCTCCTTTATCCCTGTCATAGAGATTTTCCATTCTTTCTCTGAGCCCTTGCTTTCTTGTTCGTATTCTACCCCCTGTTCAGCTAATATGAAGGGTCCAGGTGATGTTGCTTCTGAGGTAACCCTTGACGATCTGGATAGGATCCGTTGCCATTATTGGGTTCCCCTGGATGTAGCCTTATGGGTGCCAAGGACCGAGCACCAGGTTTCAACCGAGTTAAGCCGAGAGTCTTCTTCTATGAGGAGAGCCTGAGGGCAGGTCTCTGATTCCCTCTTCACCCGCTGATACAGGAGGTGATGAGGTTTTACAATATATGTCCAACGATGGTAGCCCCAAATAGTTGGCGCAATCTTGTCGGGTTCATCTCGATGTGCAGTCGTGTTGGGGTGACTGCAACCCTTCCCATATTCCGAGCCTGTTACAACCTGGTTTCTAGGAGGAGCTCTAAGTGGCCCTATATTGATCCTCGAAAGTTGTTCAAGATGATTTTTGATAACCCCTCTTCGATAAAGGAGTGAAAATCCCAATTTTTCATTGCCGAAGAAAACATCGGTTTGGATTTTCCGAGAGGATGGGTGAGCTATGTGAAGGATCCGGAGGCACGCCCGGAGTTGAGCGAGCAGGAGAAGAGAGATATGGTGACCCTTTGCAGTGGTCAGGAGGTTTCAGCTAGCACTCTATTGGCAGAGGATGCCTTTTTTGCCGTCGAGCTTAGCTCTATTGACCCTCAAGGTGAGTCTTTGATCTGATGGTCAATGTGTTTATGTAATTCCGCTACTGTTTAACTGAACATTTGTTGTGTTTTCAGCCAAGAGGTCCACATTTGTGGGCCAAATAAGGAAGGAGCTGGGCAAGCGCCACAGGGGCTCCAGCTCTAGGGACAAGCACAGGTCCGAGAAGAGGGCTCGTCCTTCCGGGTCTCGCTCAAGGGAACCTAGGATAGACGGCGTCGACCATCACTCCTCTGCTTCAAAGAGGGAGAAAGTGGAAACGCCGGTCGTAACTGATAAGCCGTCCCTACCGGAGGGGGGCAAGGTAGTGGAGGAAGCCATTAGGGGGAGCTCGGAAGGAGCCGCTGAGGTTTCCCCCCTCCAAATAGTGATCGTATCAGATGATGCTGAGGAGATGTCGCCGGTCCATCCGGTGATCCTCCCACCAGATGTTCTCTAGTTACCAGCGATGGGGATCCCACTACACATGGAAGAGGCCTCTACTCAGGTGGAGGGGTCAGGAGAGGCAGTAGTGGCAGTTGCCGAAGCTCAAATGGAGCTGCATGTTGAAAGGTTTGTGAAGGTCGAGGTGCCTCCTATTAAGGGTCTCCCTGTTATGGTACCAGGGATGCCGTGAAGGAGATTGAAGTTCAAGTGGAGTCTGCTGGAGATGGAGCGGTAGTTGGAGAGGAAGAAGAAGAAGAAGAATCATTGGATGAAGGGGGCGCTCGGGCCGAGGCTCCTTCAGCTGGGGCCGAAGCATCCAAAGCTCTGCAGGCCAGAGTCTTGATGGAGGAAGCCAAGCAAATGGTAGTTCCTTAGGCCGAAGCCCCTCAGGCTAGCTCGTCGGCCATGAGTTCTCTTGTCCACAGCTCAGAGGTGGATGACATGCTTACTGCCTTGATGAGGTCTGTTTTGCGCACGGGGGGAAGTTCCTCGACGGACGAGCCTGCGGTCGAGGATATCATCGATGTGGCTTTCAGTCGGCTTGGGGCGCCGAAGGATATTTACCTTTTTCCCAAAATTAGTAATTCTACTCTTATGAAGATTGCTTCAAACTATGCCTCCCGGTTAAGATATTGTGCCGAAATTGTAACTCTTGATGGGTCAGTTTGACCGTGGTTTCTTACTTGTATTTTTCTTGTAGAATGCCTTGATTACAAGGGCACAGAATTGGCACTTAAATTTGGCCACTGGAGCATGCGCTCAGGCAAGGAAGGAGATGGCCGACCTTCGGACGAGGGTGGATTCAACAAGCCGTCTTTCCAGGGCCTTGGCGTTCGCTAAGGCAGACTTTGAGAGGGTGAGCGAGTCTTACCGACTTACAGCCGAGAGGGCTTCTCGGCTTGAGGCTCAAGTCAGAGAGCTCCAGGGTTTTCGCGAGCAATCGGACAAGGCTTGCCTGGAGCTATCTCAGATTAAGGCTAAGCATGCCGATGAAGTTAAGGCCATGCAATAGTATTTTAAAAAAAGATGGGATCAGCTAAGGGCTAGTCATGCTGAGAAGAAAAGTAATTAGGGCAGGAGGCTCGAGGAGGAAGAGCACAGGTGCCAGCGGCAGCGAGATCAGCTTGCCGGTCTGGATAAGGAACTCGCCGATATGGAAAATCGGTAAAAATGGCAACATGAGCAGATTGCTAGGCTCACCAATGATCTCGATCAATCTCGGTGGAAAATTGGGGACAAACAGTCCCAAATTAATGACCTCAAAGAGGGTCTTCAATAAAATAAATCGGCCAAATTGAAGGCCTTGGAAAGGTTCAGGAGCTGAGTAATAAAATGGCTCGACGAGAAGAAGAGGTATAGTGTCTTCCATTTATTCGCTTTTGGTGCTTTTCTTTTGCTCGTGGGCTCAAACGTCCTGATGTTTTGTAGATGGGTAGAATTGGGCTCGAGGTGCAGGAGCAATTCAAGGCTCTAAGGGCGGTGTTGTCTACGAGTCGTCAGATGAATTTCAATCTTGGGAGCCAGTTAGCTGAAGCCAACAACCGGATTGCTTCGGCTGTGGAGGATTACAAGAGTTATGCCCAATTTTTCGAGGAGCGTAGAGAGGCTTATGCCGATGCATTCCGGTTTGGCGAGGAGGAAACCCGAGCGAAAATCTCTCGAACGTATCCCAAGTTGGATTTATCCCTTTTGGATGCCAAACATTTTGATGCTTGTACCCCGGGGGCCGAAGAAGCTGAGAATGAGGATATTTCATATGTCGATCTTGACACTATCCTGGGCCCTAATGAGGCCGTGGCTTCTGAAGAATGCCCTTAGTCTGCTGCTGAGGAACCCGAGATTCCTCCTTCGACAACGTTTGAAGCGGGTGAAGCGAGTCAAGCCCTTCTGGACATTATCAAAGAGATTCTCGGGACTGACCCAGACCCTGATTCTTAAGGGTCGCTTATGTATTTTTGCTTTTTTCAATATGTAATCTGATCGAAATTTAATGAATGAATCTTCTGATCTCTCTTTGCCTTATCATTTTGGTCATTGCTTTTCTGCACGACCTTTTTGTCAGGAGTTCCCTCAATGGTAAACGAATCGTAAGCAAAATGTGCTTTAAGGTCGGATAGCTCTTGGGGGTTCCGAGTCAAAGATTCTGCTTAATCGAAGCCAGATTAGCTGGTTTTGCTGATGCATAAAATTGTTTGATTTTTCTGCGGAGCGCAATCCTGACTTTGCCTCATTTAGGGCTGATGTTAGGTGCGCGCAACCTTACTCGGTTTTGCTAAGGCACAAAATGGTTCGGTGTGAGAGGACCATAAATGGCTCAGATACCTCGGCTGGGGCCTAGGTTAGATAGTTTGATTTGTCCAAAGTAAAAAGTTGGTATGTTTTTTGCCGAGGCATTCAAAACGGCTTGGCTGAAGGATGCTCTATTTCTTCTCAAGGCATTTATCTATCCCGATGCCTTTTCCAATGCGGGTCTTTTTAATGTATGCAATAAGCATTCGATTGCCATTGGTCGGCGTCATTTTCAAAAGGGGATTTCCTAGTTCTACGCATATCTTAAGGACCTACGACCAATTTCCTGCATTTAAGGCTCTTGATTCGAGATCAGAGAAAAATCTTCGTCTCCCATCATGGCCTGGGAGGTGCGTCTGGCGCGCTTTGGAAAGTGCCCTTCTCTTTTGATCTACCATGTGGCAGCATGGCTAGGGCATTTCGAATTCTGGGGCTCCCTTATCTAATGACTGCCCCCAGTTTGCTTGCCTATAAAAGGGCATGGAGCGGACTGTGTTAGGCCATCTCCCAAAACCTTCTCCTTTCTGTGAGTTGTAAGGGCTTTCAGGCGCCTGCTTCGTTGAGAGCAGATAGATCAAGCTTCCCTTTTGAAAGCTGGTTCATCCCAGATAGCTGGGGTGATGGAGAAGCTGCTGAAGAGCAGGTAGTCCTCAAGGGAGGAATTCTCGTAGGTCATATGAAGGGCGCACGGGAGGCCCGCAGAGGTTATATGCGGAGTGCATATATGCGCTTCCTGTGTGTCCTTTGTCACTTGCCATGGGAACCGCAGGAAATGCAAAGCATACGTATCCATCATGACTAACATGAATTTTCCTCCTCCCTCAGTTTGAATTCCTCAGTTCATCCACCTGAGGAATCTTTTTCCATGTGAAGAGGGAGGAGAGATGTGTGGGTCTGCTGGTTCTCTGCCTATGTTGTTGAGCAGTGGCTAGCAGACTAGCATCCCACATGGGGGGGATGCTTCATTGGCAAAGCATCCATGGGTCTTTGACCTGGTTATGATCCCCCAACACGTCCATCCGAGGGATCCATGGATGGCATACTTTGTTCTTTGGTATTAACCAGTGGCTCAACAGAGCTTGTCTGGTTTCTCTGATTTGTGGGTCGGATGTAAAGACATCGCTATCGACCGAAGCTGCTCAGCCGAGCTTTTATTTTATCTTTATTTTCTGTGCTATGATGCACTTGTAATGCCTCTCAGGAGGTTGTAATTCTTTCATGAATAAAGAAAGTTTCTATTCTTTCTTCTTTTAACATCTATTTCTCTTTCCGATGTGATTGTATTGAGAGTTGCTACTTCTCATTTTACGCTTTTCGGACAGTAGCATAATCTATAAGTCCAGCAGCACTTTTGCTACTTTATTTTTGTTAACATAACATTCAGTCCTCTGTGGAGGAAGTGTTTATCTCTATTAAGGTCAGAAGGAGGCTTGGGCGGCCCTATGAGCTCATGTGGTAAACATGATCTTACTTAAGGGATGAAGTATGTATTTCTTTGAAAAGAAATAACTTGCATAATCTTGTGGTAAGCGGAGAAAGGTTACTTACCTCTGACGAAGCATGATAGGACGCCTAAGTCGCGTCAGAGTGTTTGAGGAATCACTCGATTAGGCTGAAGCTTTAGAACTATATCACTCGATTTGGCCGAGGCTTCAGAAACATGTCACTCGGTTTGTCCGAGGCTTCAAAAATATATTACTCAGTTTGGCCGAGGCTTCATAAATATATCACTCGGTTTATCTGAGGCTTCAGAAATATATCACTCGATTTGGCTGAGGCTTCAATATTATATTTTACTTGGCGCTGTCAAGGTACGGAGACCGTCATTCGGCATAGCCAAAGCTTCAAGATTATATTTTACTTAGCGCTGCCAAGGTACGGAGACCGTCACTCAGCTTGGCCGAGGCTTCAAAAATATATCACTCAGTTTGTCCGAGGCTTTAGAAATAAATCACTCAGTTTGTCTGAGGCTTCAAAAATATATCACTCGGTTTGACCGAGGCTTCAAGTTTTTATTTTACTTGGCACTGCCAAGGTACGGAGACCATCATTCGGCTTGGCCGAGGCTTCAAGATTATATTTTACTTGGCACTGCCAAGGTATGGAGACCGTCACTCGGCTTGGCCGAGGCTTCAGAAAAATATCACTCGGTTTGTCCGAGGCTTCAGAAATATATCACTCGGTTTGTCCGAGGCTTCAGAAATATTACTCGATTTGGCCGAGGCTTCAAGAATATATTTTACTTGGTGCTGCCAAGGTACGGAGACCGTCACTCGGCTTGACCGAGGCTTCAAGATTATATTTTACTTGGTGCTGTCAAGGTATAAAGATCGCTCGGCTTGGCCGATATATTTTACTTGGCATGGCCAAGGTACAAAGATCGCTCGGCTTGGCCGATATATTTTACTTGGCATGGCCAAGGTACGAAGATCGCTCAGCTTGGCTGATATATTTTACTTGGCGCGATCAAGGTACGAAGATTGCTCGGCTTGACCGATATATTTTACTTGGTGCGGCCAAGGTACGAAGGTCGCTCGGCTTGGCCGATATATTTTACTTGGTGCGGCCAAGGTACGAAGATCGCTCGGCTTGGCCAATATATTTTACTTGGTGTGGCCAAGGTACGAAGATCGCTCAGCTTGGCCGATATATTTTACTTGGCGTAGCCAAGGTACGGAGATCGCTCGGCCCAACCGAGAATTTCATGACCTGCTTCTCATTGCAGCTTTCAAGGAGAGTTATATAAAAATTTTGTGAGCCTTTGAGAATTAAATTTAATTCAATGAACAGAAATAAGTTTAGTAAGAGCATACTTTCAATGATGATATGCACGAAAATTATCCGAGTTCCACGTCCAAGGAATAGGTTTCCCATCCAAATCTTGGAGTTTGTAGGTGTCGAGTCTGATTACTTCCGTCACTTGGTAGGGACCTTCCCAATTTGGGAAAAATTTTCCTTGCTCCATTGGCTTCGAGACGAATGCCTTCCGAAGCACCAGATCGCTGGGGAGGAAAAACTTTCCTCGGACTCTAGTGGAGCGATAACGAGCTACTCTTTGTTGGCAGATGACCATCCAGATTCGAGCCTTCTTCCTGACTTCTTCTATCAAGTCAAGATTAGTTTGGAGCTGCTTATCATTGGATTCTTCTGAATAGCCTTCCACACAAGGGAAGGGGAGTCCGACCTCCACAGGGATTACGACTTCTGTGCCAAAAGCCATCTTGAATGGGGTCTACCCTATGGCTACTCTCTCGGTAGTCCGATATGCCCACAATACATGGTGGAGCTTCTCGGCCCATCGGCCTCGTGCCCGGTTGAGCCGAGCTTTAATTCCCTGTAGGAGAGTTCGGTTGGTTACCTCGGCTTCTCCATTAGCTTGAGGATGTCCAACCAACGTCAGGCGATAGAGAATGCCATAATCCACGCAGAACTCTTGGAACTTAGGGTTGTCGAATTGCTTTCCATTGTCGGTGATGATAGTGTGGGGAAGACCGAAGCAGCAGATGATGGATCTCCATATGAAGTCTTTAGCGCGGGCTTCGGTTATCTGGGCGACTGCCTCGTCTTCAACCTATTTAGTAAACTAATCAATTGCAACAAATAAGAACTTCTTTTGCCCCGTTGCAAGGGGAAAGGGCCAAGAATGTCCATCCCCCACTTGGCGAAGGGCCAGGGGGATGATGCGAAAGTCAGGTGCACCAAGGGAAGCCTCTAAACATTCAAATGCCTCCGGCATGAATCACAAGTTCAAACAAGGTCATCGGCATCTTTTTACATCGTCGGCCAATAATACCCTTGACATAGCACTTTGTGGCATAGAGCCCGACCACCGAGGTGATTGCCGTAGATGCCTTCGTGGACCTCCCGAAGAGCATAGTCGGCCTCTGCTAGTCGGAGGCATTTGAGTAGCGGTATTAAGAAGGACTGCTTGTACAGTCGGTCATTAATCAGAACATAATGAGACGATTGCAATTTCAACTTCCTTGCTTCCTTTCTATCAGTGGGCAGCAACCCTTCCTTGAGGTATTGGTGCAAGAGGTCCATCCAGGATGGTTCGGCATTAATCTACATCATCTGATCAGCATCGGCAATGCTGGGCTTCTCCAGGACCTCCAACTAGAATCTCCGCTCGAGATCCATTGACTCCGTAGTCGCCAGGCGGGACAGTAGGTCAGTGCGAGTGTTTTTAGTCCTCGGGATCTAGATAATTTTAAATTCATCAAAATAGGAGGATAGATCACGCACCTTTTGGAGGCACTGAATCATACTCGGCTCTCGAGCCTCAAATTCTCCCTGCACCTGGCCAGCCACCAATTGGGAGTCGGTGTAGGCAATCAGTTTTTTGACTTTAAGCTCATGGGCGATTCGAAGTCCGGAGAGCAAGGCTTCATACTCTGCTTCATTGTTTGAAGCCAGAAAGGAGAAGCGGATGCCATATTCAAAGATTGCACCCTCCAAATTGGTGAGGACCAGGCCAGCGCTAGAGCCACCCACGCTAGAGGATCCATCGATATGAAGTAACCATGGAGCACTAGGCTTTGGTTGTTCGGGTGAATCCGAAGCAGAGCCATCTTTGGGTATGGTGCATTCGAGGAGCAAGTCCGCCAGAACCTGGGCTTTAATGGCTGGATGAGGCTGATATTGAATGTCATGCTCGCTCAGCTCGACAACCCACTTCGTCATTCTCCCTGATGCTTTCGGACGATAGATAATTGCCTTAAGGGGTTGGTCGGTTAGTACGACGATGGTGTGCGCTTGGAAGTATGGCCGCAACTTATGGTCCAATGTTACCAGAGCTAGGACCATCTTCTCGACTCGAGTGTACCTTGTTTCAGTGTCTTTGATTAGTTTGCTGACATAATAGATAGGTCTTTGAACTCTATTCTCCTCTCTGATTAGCACCGAGCCAACAGCATTTTTAGTGACCGCCAAGTATAGATTCAATATTTTCCCTGGTTTTGGGCTGCTGAGGAGAAGTGGTGAGCCGAGGTATTTTTTGAGGTCTTCAAAGGACTTCTGGAAATCTGGGGTCCACTTAAAGTTTTTTGCCGATCGAAGCACTTTGAAGAAGGGAAGGCAATCTGGGGTCCACTTAAACTTGGCTTTGATGAGCTTATCCACCTCTTCTTCGATGGCTTTTTTGTGCTCGAGGGTGAAGCTTCTTTTCTTCTGCTTAATGGGCCTGAATGTCTCATCCACGCTGAGGCGGTGGACCAGGACATCTGGGCTGATTCTGGGCATATCCGATGCAGACCAAGCGAAGATGTCGGCATTCCTCCAAAGGAATTTGACTAATTCTTGCCGAAGCTTTCCTTCCAGCTGTGACCCAACCTTTATAGTTTGGTTGGGCCGAGCTTCATCAATTGGTACCTCCTCTAGTTCTTCGGCCGGCTCTCCTCGCTGCTCGGCAAGATCTTCCCGAGCATCCAGCCCATCCACTTTGGGCGTTATGGATTGAAGGTCAGCGACGAAGCAATGCCGAGCTATGATCTGACTTCCTCGAACAACTCCCACTCCCCATTCGATGGGAAACTTCATGGCAAGATGGGAAGTGAAAATGATGGCTTTGAGAGATATTTGCCCTGGTCTACTGAGGATGGCGTTGTAGGGAGACCTGAGCTTAGTCACGAGGAAATCCATGAGCACAGTAGCCACGCGAGGCTAGGTTCTGGCTCGGACTGGTAGAGTGATACTCCTTTAGGAATTATGGAGTCACCTGTGAAGCCTACTAGGGTGGACTCCATCGGTCGAAGGCTTTCTATCTGGAATTTTAATCTCACAAAGGCATCGAAATACAGAATGTTAACAGAGCTTCCACTATCAACCAAAATTTAGTGTACATCATAATTGTTCATATTTAAAGATACAACCAGAGTATCATCATGGGGGTACTGTACCTCCCTGAGGTCTTCATCAGAGAAAGCCAGCTCATCGATTCGAGCCTTCTTTGGTGAATTTTCCTCCTTGCCCGGCCAAGAGGATGGGGATTCAGCTGTTGTTATCATATTGACATTGGCGAGGACCGGGGGATTCGGTGGAGGAAGCTGGCGAGGCTCAGGTTGGCGATTCTCCTCATTGTTCAGCTCAGGGGGTCCCGTGAACCGGTTCAGCCTACCCTACCGAATCAATCGCTCGATCTCGTTCTTTAGCTGCCAGCAGTCTTCAATATCATGCACGTAGTCTCGATGAAAGTGGTAGTACTTGGTAGGGTCCCTTCGAGTCACATTGCCTTGGAGAGGGGAAGGCCAGGGAATTTGTCGCTCGATCTCCATTATGATCTGCGCTCTTGGCATGGTAAGGGGGGTATAGTGGTCAAACCTTCAGGCCAGACTCCGGGTTCGATCTCGAGACGGTGGTGGAGGAGCTCTGTGGCGGCGAAGCGGGCTAGCACGGTGGTGGGCCCGTTGCTTGTCCGATCCCTTTGCCTCTCTCTTTTTTAGCTGTTCGGCCTGAACGGATCTTCTCAATTCTTCAACCCTAGCGTACTTGTCCACCAGGGATATCATGTCCGAAAGGCTTTTTGGGTAATTAACCTCCAGAGCCAAGTAGAAGTCTCCCTCCTTGGACACTCCTCTGGCCAGGGCGGACATGGCCACCTCGTGGTTGAGATGGTCAACTTCTAAGAGGGCCATGTTGAAGCGGACAAGGTAATTCTTCCATGATTCTCCCTCTCTCTGCTTAACCTCAGAGAGGGAATCAGAACTTCATCGCTGGTGACAGCTGCTGACGAACTAGCTGATAAGAAAATAACTCAACTCATTAAAAGAATCAATGGAACCTGGCTTCAAGCTGTTGAACCAGGTTCAGGCAGATCCCCTTAGGGTAGAGGGGAAGGCTCTGCATAGGATCGCATCCGATGCTCCGTGGAACATCATGATGGATCTGAAGCTGCTGAGATGGTCATCGGGATCGGTGGATCCGTGTTACGGCTCGATGGTACGGAGCTTGACATGAGGGGAATCACTTTTCTCATGATCCTCTCAGAGAAGGGGATGTCATGCTCCACTTTCGACTGGGATGGAGGAGCTTGTCTGGCGGTGTCTAACTCCTGACACTATTCTTGCCGCATCTCTTGCATCTGCTACCTGATCCCCTTGTCAAGAGTGGTAGGAGGGATCGGGCGATGGGAAGGCGGCAACAGCATCGAGTTCTGGGAAGACACCGAAGAAGGGGAATGAACATGCCTAGATCTGAGCGGGCTCTTCCCTCCACCTCGCTGCGGCACTGATTTTGCCTTTGCGGGCTGGCAATGATAATCCGCTACTTCCAACGGATTGGAGGAAGAAATTGCTGGTGGACCAGGGGTAGCGGCCTCTTCGTGAAGCTGAGGAGCAGGGATGGTAGGGCCAGGAGTCGCTTGGAGTCCCTAGACCAACTGGGTCAATGCTTGGACCTGCTGAACCAGAGTGGCGAACTAGTCCAACGTTACCACCGTTTTCGGTGGCAAAGGGGTTTCAGCTGGCGGTAGCGGTGGAGGTACCGTACCACTAATCGGATCAGGACTTTGAGAGGTGGTCTGATCTTGAGCTTCAGATGTAGCTCTTTTTCGATTGGCCATTAGAGGATGCTTCCTATGATTCTTGAGTCTTGTCTCCTGGATCACAAGTTTATGGGACTTGGGGCCCTTTCTCTAGTGCCAATCTGTTGCCGTGAAAATCCGTTCTCCGACTCAAGTGCGCTTTTGGCTCCTGATCCGGACGCTGATCTCATCGCCTCATGGTGGAACTTGCAAGACAGTCCGCACGTAGAGGCTGTTGTGGGGGTTGCCCTCTGCGGAGGACCCTCCGATGCCCAAGTCAGTGAAAATTCACAGCAAGCATATGTGAGGAGAAGACTCACATAAGAGTTCCCCTTTTGGTGGGTGTTCTCTTTCGAGAGCTCTGAGCTCAGGGGAAGCTTCAATGGAGTATCAGAGCCCGTGAATGAGTGTGAGTAATTGCACAAAAGTATGCGTACCTAAGAGATTGGAGGGCTATAATATTTATAGGCGATCACCTGATTCCTTAGACGTGCCCTGGATGGGGTCTGAAAATTGTTAGGATTTAAGACGGATCCAAATCAAGTTTGTTATGAGGCCAGTAGGATCCGCATCTTGTTAGTTAGAGGATTGATGGCTGGGAGAGTTGGTTGATGCCTTGAGATTCAGTGATCACATAGACCTAGGCCACTCTTGGGGGTCCTAGGCCACTTCTGGGTATGATTCCTTGTTTTGAATGTTATTCAGTTATAGTGAATTCGAACTCTCCTGCGTCGAATTCAGCAGAGGTATTTCGAATGCCTTGGTTCGGCCAGAATGAGGAATAACTTGATTTTTTGAGGTATAGAATGGATCGGCTTGAATGGCTAAGGTATGGTCGGCTCGGATGGTCGAGGTACGATCGGCTCAGATGGCTGAGGTACAAGGATAGCTTGGGTTACCAAGGTATAGAATGGCTCGGCTCAGATCGCCAAGGTATGAGGATGGTTCGGGTTGTCGGGGTGACCCGACTTTGTCAAAGGCGATTCGGCTTCGTTGCTTGGCTATTATGCCAGCTGGCTGGTAGGGTGTTTGGATTGGGCATGACCCAATTATCGATGTGGACGATCAATAATGCAATGATGATTTTACCCCTCATCAGGTTTGAAGCTTTGAATGGTCATTAGAGGACACTGTTTCGGAAATAGGGAGATTGAGAGGGTCCTGGCCGGTAATTTTTTTTCCACTCCGGCAATATAAACGGCAATGTAATAAGCCTCTAAAATTTATCCTTCTCTTCTTCTGTGATTCATAAATCTATTAGGTAGGATATGAGGAGGGAATCGCTGGCAACGAAGTAAAGGCATTGAGTGATGAAGACAGCGACTCCTTGATCAGCTGGGAGGTAGCCGAATGCTGGGATAAAGAAGACTCTCATGAGCCTTGTAAACCAAAGATACTGAACCAATGGTCCAGTCGGTTCTTTGAACCCTCTAAGTAAAAATCTAAAATTATATATATATATATATATATTGTTGGAAGGGTTCGCTCAATGGATCTAGACTACCACTACCCAATGAGAGTTGGGTTGGTATGGGATACAATCAAAGGAGTAGGATCTATTAGCTAAAATTAATTATTAAGCCCAGATAAGCCATAAGCTTCATTTCTGGTGGGCCATAGTTGGATGCATAGTTGTCAAACCAGGCTCAGACATCAAAACGGCCAAGGGCTTGGGTCACCGGATCGTTGGTTCAACCAGTAACAATTCGGCTCAAACATCAAAACGGCCAAGGGCATGGGTCACCAAATTATTGGCTTAACCGTTGGGTCACCGGTTGAACCATCAATCAATTATTTTAATATATATATATATATATATATTACTAAAAATTAATTTTTAATAACAAAATTAAGGTTAACATGATAATAAAACCGTGATCCCATCCGGTTCATGGGTGAACTGGATGGGTTGACCGGGTTATTTTGGGTGTCTTACACATTCAGTTTTGTGTTAAAATTGGATCGGTTTAGCCTCCGAGTCCCGATTCAACAGGTCCAATCGACCAGTTCGATCTGATTCTAACAACTATGGTTGAATGGCATCCTACATCTAATCAGTATTATGAGTTATTAAAAATATGAAATTAATTAAAAATATCTATTATATAGGTAAACAACATTCTGAGACTACATTTTGGAATAGCAAATCAAGTGAAGTAGACTAAGTATGAATTAGTTAAATTAATATATATTTATAAATTCTGACCAGAGACATGTAATTGAAATGATTTTAACGTTATGATTACTGAAAAATGCTCTGCATATGAATATTTGATTAACTATTTTGAATCCTCTTACTATTATTTTTAGCATTATTTACAAAAATTATGAATGTTTTAATAGCATAATTGATACTAAAATAAATAGATAACAATTATAATTAAATTTATAATTATTTTATCACAAATCTAAATATTAGTCATATTTTTAATGAAAAATTAATTAATATGTTGGCAATAATAATAACATTATAATTACAGACAAATAAATATATTCATAAAATATTCTTATAATAATATAATAAATAATAATAATAAAAATTATTTGAACACATGCATATGCTTTGACTTTCAAGTAAAGAATGAATGATATAAGCTTAACATGATATGAACTCTCTATCCACTATGTAATGGCTGATGATTGATTTCTGATGATTGATATTGGGATTCACCTGTATAGGAGATATATATGGAAGATGCACCCTCATTCATAGGTTTAAAATGTGATTTCTGGCGTTATTATAGGAATAAATATGACCGTAGTCTGTGACCATGGAGAATAAATTACTAATGACCTGAACTACTGATGACATGAATTATAGATGACATGTACTATTAATAACATGAATTACTAATGATATGAATAAGAAGATATGCAAACCGATAACATGATTTACTGATGACATAAATAAGATGGCATGTAAACCGATAACATGAATTGCTAATGACATGAATAAGATGGAATGTAAATTGATAACAATAATTACTAATGAAAAGAATAAGATGACATGTAAACTAATAATATCGATAATGATAACATGAAAACTAATGACATGATACTGTTAACCAGTAATGACATGTTCACGAATTAATGAATAATGATATGCTAATATGTTGGTTAGTAAAAAAAAAAAATTAATCTAAATAATGCTTGTTTAAACATATATGGTATGTAAATATTGGTTTCTCAATAATGATATATCTAGGGAATTCACATATGGTAATTCATGGTTAGTTTTCTTACTATGCTCGAGATCATGAAATATCTTTCATTTTTTTTCAAATACAAGGAACTAAAAAGGGACTATGGATAGATGCAGCACTTAGCGGACCAATTGCCTAGTTTATCCAACTCTCTAGTTTGTTTTTTTTTTTTTGTAGTTTTACTAGTTTCTTTTATTTTTAGAGAACTCTAGTTGATCAAAGCCTTTGAACTAGAGGTTTCTTTTACTCAGTTGCATAAATATTTTTTTAATTATGACTTGGACCAGTTGATTAGCTAATTTATGTATTTAAGATGTCTTGCATAATTGTATGCAGCGAGTTCACTACAAAAATTATGGTATTTGTGGCGAACCTATTATGGCGAAATATTTTCGTCGTTATAGGTTTATTTATAACGGTGAACTAAAAATTAAATTCGTCATAAAAATATGTTATTACAGTGAAATATATTTTCGCCGTAATTAAAAGACTTATTACGGCGAGTTTAAAAACTTGTCATAATAAGTCCACATTTTATTTTATGTTTTTGAATTTTTTTTTAATCTCTATTTTTATTACGGTGAAATATATTTTTTGCCGTAATTAAAATATTTATTACGGCAAGTTTAAAAACTCATCGTAATAAATCAACATTTTATTTTATGATTTCGATTTTTTTAATTTTTCTTACTTTTATTACGGCGAAATATATTTTCGTCGTAATTAAAAGACTTATTACGGCGAGTTTAAAAACTCGTTGTAATAAGTCCATATTTTATTTTATGTTTTTGATTTTTTTTTTAATCTCTTTTATTACGGCGAAATATATTTTCGCCGTAATTAAAGATTTATTACGACGAGTTTAAAAACTCGTCGTAATAAATCAACATTTTATTTTATGATTTTGATTTTTTTAATTTTTCTTACTTTTTATTACGGCGAAATATTTTCGCCGTAATTAAAAGATTTATTACGGCGAGTTTAAAAACTCGTCGTAATAAGTCCATATTTTATTTTACGATTTTGATTTTTTTAATTTTTCTTACTTTTTATTACGGCGAAATATATTTTCGCCGTAATTAAAAGACTTATTACAGCGAGTTTAAAAACCCGTCGTAATAAGTCCACATTTTATTTTCTATTTTTGATTTTTTTTTTTTTAATCTCTCTTTTAATTACGATGAAATATATTTTCGCCGTAATTAAAAGATTTATTACGGCGAGTTTAAAAACTCATCGTAATAAATATATGTATTACGATGAATTTGAAAATTCATCGTAATATTGTGAAAAATATCTCTAATACCAGATCTTATTACGACGAAAGTGATTTTGCCGTAATAAGGTCCCCTTAATCCTCTCTAACCCTCGCACGATTTTTTTTCTGTGAAACTCTCCTCCCGCCGTCTTTCGTCTTCCCTCGCGCGATTTTTTTTCTGTGAAACCCTCCTCCCACCGTCTTCCGTCTTCCTTCACTCGTCTCCGCCGTCAGCCTCCGAGCTCCTCTCCGCCTGCGAACAAGGTGAGTATAAGGGCAGGCTTGTTTCATTGGATTTTTTGTTTCCGATTTCTCTTGTTCTGATGATTTGGGGAGGGGGCGGGGAGAGAGAGACCGCCGGGGGGATTTAGGGTTTGCACCTCCTCCCTCACCGTAGCCAGATCCGTAGCCAGAACCATACTCCACCGTTTGCACCTCCTCCCTCACCGTATCCAGACCCACCGCCGGATCCATACCCGGATCCGCTTCCGTTTCCACTCCCACCGCCGGAGCCACCTCCACCTCCACCACCTCTTCCGTACCCCCCACCAGTGGCCCCCGATCCACCTCCTTCTCCGTAACCCGACCCGGAACCATAGCCCGAGCCGCTGCCTCCTCCTTTGCCACCTCCACCACCGCCTCCACCACCTCTTCCATACCCCCACCACTGGCCCCCGACCCACCTCCTTCACCATAACCGGATCCGGAACCATAGCCGGAGCCGCTGCCTCCTCCTGATGGGGAATTGAAGGAGGAGATGTTCTGCATTCGTTTGGTTTCTGTTTAAAGTGAGGAGATGTTCTGCATTCGTTTGATTTCTGGCTTCTTCCTTGTTTTCTGGTTTATTGACCACTGTTGGCTGCCTCTAGCTTTATTTCGTGTGATGATTCAGATTTTTATTTTGGAAAATTGTTTGTGCTTCCTTTTTCCTCGAAGATATGGTGATAGGACTGTAGCACAGTCATTGCAAAAGAACATAAAAGACATGCTTGGTCAATCTTGATTTGAAAAATTTAACGTTTGGGTTACTGTCATTATGCATACACACATAGATAGAGAAATACAGGCCATTGTTTTCTTTTTTTTTCTCTGGCCACAGATTGCTTCAGTGCAGCCTTTGGGTTACTGTTTCCTTCAATTATGACCACCTTATACAAGGATGAAATCTGAAATCTAAAACCAGATCCTAATTCTAAGTTCTGAAGTAAAAAACTATGTGCATAATTTTAACTTCAGTAGAGACTATGTGTTAGGAAGTGATGTGGAGGGATTTAAGGATTGGTTCCTCTTGGTACGGCACGGTTGGGTGGAGACTAGGTAGGATGGAGGGAAGAAGGGGAAGTGAGGGGAGGGGAGGGCATATGAAGCTGAGAGAATGGCCATATTACCACTCTAGATAATTAACGATGATATGTATGGTAATCAGGGTGTGTGAAAACTGTCTAAGGCACATGTTTCACAAGCACAATAGATGTTTATTTTACATTATTTATTCTCTGGTTGTCCCGATTGCTCTGTTACTATATATTTTTGGTTTTATGATACGTGATATTGTAATTATCTATGCATTCAGAATGTGTATTCTATATTATTACTTGACCACCAAATTAATGGAAACATTGTTGAGAGGTTCACAAACTTCTGATATTTGTTTTGCATGTAGTTATGAAGGATAATATAAGCATTTTGGAGCTCGTGTTAAATATCAGAGGCTTTTGTAATCCGTGTTATTGCTTGAAACTTTCAGATATTCTGTGCATCAGATATTTATCACTAAGCATGGACACCATTTCTTTTTTAAAAAAAATCTTGTCTTATGATATATTAGTGCTTGTAATGAAGACAGATCATGCCATGGTTACACTCAGTCTAATACAATTTGTCAATTCCCTGTTCTGTTCATGATTTTACTCCTGCTATTCATGTGCTTTCAGTTTACTTGGGTGTTTGTGCGCGTGCATACATGTTTAGACTACAACCATGGCAAATGTAATGAGATGCAGATTATGGATGAGAGTTGCTGGACAAGATTCAGCATCTTTAAAGTATTACACTAATTTCTAAGTGCAATTCATAAAACCTATGCGATGCATTGGGTTAGCAAACTTATTTAATCCCTCTATTTTATCATTTGCTTTCTATTTTAATATTAATGGGCTGTGGTCCAGACTACTTGCCTCATATTCCTATGTTATCATTATCCATATGCCCCATGCAAAGTGTATGAAAGAACCAGGTAAGCCACCATGCGATTGGTGAGCTACCACAGTTGAAATTAACCGGATGATGCATTTTACAACCTTGGGGCCTCAGAATCATGTGGTAAATCTGCTATTAGACCGGTGTCCTGTGAGAGCAAGCATCCGCATAAGATCCATTTATGTGTGAAGATGTTGTAAAGAAATCTAAATGATTATCTATTTTATTCATATATGCATAGTTTCATTTGTGCAGCTTCTTACTTTTAATTTTTCCATTGTGGTTGTCTTGTTGCAGGTAAAGTTGGAGTTCCTAGGCAACTAGTTGTGACTGGAGACCCAACATCCATCCTTGAAGCTGTCATAGAGGCTGGACTAACATTACCTTTAGGTAGCATGCCTATCTGTATTTTCAAATCTTCTCTTATTTCCTAGGTAGCTAGTTATCAGGTTATGTGGTTAGACATATTTACCATAGATGGCTAGTAGATGATTAATTCTATTTGGATTCTATTGCAACATATTGGTTAGACATATTTACCATAGTTGCAATTAGAATGCTGCATTTGTGTTTGCAAGTGTTTCCCTGCATCTAAAGACTGCATTCATAACTTCTTGTATTTGGTTGCTGAACATGGAGAGATTATGATACCCTGCTAGATATTATTATGTAGTTGGGAAAAGGCTTAGATGAGTTAAATTGCTATGTTTTTTATGCCTTTGATTTTAAGAAAATTCAGCATACTAACTGTTTGGATTCATGATGTTATAGTAGGACAATTTACTGAATAAAAAAAGGAAAATTTTATCACTAACATATCCTTGCAACAAACAGCTGTTGTACGTCACCAACGATGCCGATTGATAAGAGTTGGATACATAAGAAACGAAATTGTCCAGAATATGATGCCGGTATTAAGAAGTTCATAGAAAAGGCAAGGCTTCATGTTAATGAAGAAGGGAAGATACGTTGTCCTTGTGTGCGGTGTTATAATGGCAAATGGCATAAGCCTGATTTAGTTAAATTACACTGTATGTTAAAGGGTTTCTCGAAGACGTATCAGACGTGGTATTTTCATGGAGAACAGTTTGGAAGCAATGTCTCAGATGAAAATGAGAATGAAGATGATGACCCAGAAAGGGAACAAGATGAGATGGTCGAAGCATTGCAGGACATCGCTGGCCCAAGTGGTGCTCACACTGAGGTTGGCAATGATGATGACAATCCGATGATGTCTGACCATGAAAGGACCGATCACAGTAAGAAATTGGATGATCTTTTCAATGAGGTGGAATCCGAGCTTTATCCTGGATGTGAAAAGTTTTCTTCTTTGACATTCTTAGTGAAGTTAATGCACATTAAGGTCCTCAATCGGTGGACAAATAAGTCTTTCAATATGTTGCTTGAACTATTAAAAGAGGCATTTCCGAATGGTACTAGAATACCATCTTCGCACTATGAGGCCAAAAAGAAGATGAATGAGTTGGGTTTAGGCTACGAGAACATACATGTATGCAAGCATGATTGTGCTATCTTTTGGAAGGAGAATGCCTATTTAGAAAAATGTCCGGTATGCAACGAGCCTAGGTACCAAGTGGTTAAAGACAAAGGTAAGAAGATACCTTATAAAGTTATGCGGTATTTTCCACTCACACCTCGTTTGAAACGTCTATATGCCTCAAGATATACAGCTGAAGATATGAGGTGGCACTATGATAAGCGACCGATCACAGATGGGGTGTTACGGCATCCAGCAGATGGAGAAGCATGGAAAGATTTTGATCAAAAGTATCCTAATTTTGCCAGTGAACCAAGAAATGTAAGGTTAGGTCTTGCTTCAGACGGATTCAATCCATTTGGGAACATGAGTAATGCATACAGTATGTGGCCCGTCATTTTAGTACCTTATAACTTGCCTCCATGGAAATATATGAAAGAGACATTCTTTATGATGTCGTTGCTTATCCCCGGTCCTAAATCTCCAGGAAGGGATATGGATATATTTTTAAGGCCAATAGTGGATGAACTTAAACATTTATGGACCGAAGGTGTTGATGTATATGATGCATCTACCAAAGAGAGTTTTCGGATGCACGTAGCTGTTTTATGGACTATAAATGATTTTCCAGCATACTCATTATTATCTGGTTGGAGCACAAAGGGTTATAAGGCATGTCCAGTTTGTAATGAGCAAACCTCATCCAAAAAGCTGAAAGACAAGATTTGCTATATGGGACATCGCCGTTACTTGCCTATTTATCACAAGTGGCGAAATAGTAGACTCCATGATGGAAGTAGAGAGCATGGAGTCAAACCAAAAATGTTGACCGGAGAAGAAATTTTAATGCAATTAGAACACATAGCTGCTGAACAGTCCGGAAAGCATCCAAACAATAAACATCGAAAGCGAAAGCGTGCACCAAATGAGTTGAATTGGTATAAGAAGAGCATTTTCTTCGAGTTGGAGTATTGGTCATCATTAAAATTGAGACATAACTTAGATGTAATGCATATTGAGAAGAATATATGTGACAATGTCGTGGGAACTTTATTAAGCATCGAAGGTAAGACAAAAGACACATATAAAGCAAGAGAGGACCTGGCTTCAATGGGGATCCGAAGGGAGTTGTGGTTACAAACTCAAGGTAATAGAGTTTATAAGCCTCCTGCATCTTACACCTTAACATTAGATGAAAGAAGACAATTCTGTAAGTGGCTAAAATCTGTGAAGGTGCCCGATGGATATTCTTCCAATATTTCAAGGTGCGTAAATGAAGGTGATGGAAAGATATCCGGCTTGAAGACACATGATTGTCATGTACTACTTCAAAGATTGTTACCTATTGGCATTCAACCATTCTTGCAGAAACATGAGAGTAGTACTTTAATTGAGCTTTCTAATTTCTTCCAACAACTTTGTTCAAGGACATTGTATGTTAGGGATTTGGAGTTGTTACAAGAGCAGATTGTGGTGATCTTATGTAAGCTTGAACGAATTTTCCCACCAGCATTTTTTGACGTTATGGTGCACTTATCAATTCATTTGCCTTACGAGGCCTTACTTGCCGGACCTGTTCAAAGTAGATGGATGTATCCTTTTGAAAGGGCACTTGGTACGTATAAACAATACGTACGTAATAAGGCTCGTCCGGAAGGTTCAATTGCAGAAGCTTATGTTGTCAACGAGTCTCTAACATTTTGTTCAATGTATCTTCGAGGCATAGAAACAAAATTCAATCGTCCGGAACGAAATTTTGATTCGGATAGCCATTTGGACAAGCAATTAAATATATTTGCAACTCGTTGGCGGCCTCTTGGAAAAGGAAGAATGGTGCATTTAGATGATAAAACTTTAAAACAAGTACATTGGTACCTCATCAATAATTGTCCAGAGGTGCAACCATTTCTCAAGTAAGTATACTTGTAAAATTATTTCTTCATATCATGCAATTTTCTATAGTGCTCATTAGCGTAATGTTCTCTATAGCCAACACATTGATCAGCTAAATCCAACTAGACCGGAACAACTGGACCAATTACAAAAGGAAAGATTTTTGGAGTGGTTTAAAAATGAAGTAAGCCCGTACATTCATTTATATTGTCAATTAATATATCATGTCTTTATTTCAAATGACGTTGATGTTTGGTTTATCCAGATGTTAAATAAGCATTTTGCTGGGGCATCTGAAGCTACTGATGAGCTTTATTCATTGGCTATTGGTCCCGACAGTCGTGTGTTCTCGTATACTGGCTGTGTGGTGAACGGCGTTAAATTTATCACTGTTACTCGGGATGTCGGCCATAAAACACAGAATAGTGGCATTTGTGTTCCCTCTACTCATCTAGGAGAAGAAATTAACTTTTATGGTATATTATTAGAGGTCCTTGAATTTCATTTTGTTAAAGGTTGTAAGGCGATAATGTTCAAGTGCAAATGGTTTGAAACTGAACCAAAGCACAGGAGAATGCAACAACATTATAATATTACAAGTATAAATATAGTTCGGAATGGTACAAACATGAGCCATTCATTTTAGCATCACAAGCTGAAAAGGTTTTCTACTTGGATGATTTGAAGAACAATTCTAATTGGAAAGTGGTATACAAGGTTAGTCATCGTCATTTGTGGGATATTCCAAAAAAAGATGATGATGTTCAGGAAGAAGTATATCAAGAAGATGATTCAGCAGCCCTTCGATTCACATGTGAGCAACCTAACATGGACTTAATAACATCTCGGCGTACGGACACTGATGCTGAAATAGTTGCAACTCAAGAAAACATTAGAGGTCATAGTGATGTCGGTCAAGAAGACTTTATATGCGAAGATGTTGAGGAGGACGACACACTAGCTGATTATGACAGTGAGGGATCTATACATAGTTCTGATATGGAGGATGATGAAGAAAATGAGCATATTAGTGATGACAGTGATTAATTTGGTAGCATTCATTTTTTTTTACTTATTATAACTATATGTTCTTATACTTTCTTATTTGTTAATTCTAGTTTGTATGTTTGTTTGCAGATGTCTTCGAGAGATACTCCTGCTACATCGAGGCGAGATGATTCTCCTTACATTCCAGCTCTGACAGAGGGGTCATCTGTCGGCGCATCAGGTAATAACTCTATTTTAAACTTATATTATTTGGCTATGTTTCTTTATGTTATTTTGCACTAATTTAGTTCATTATGTTTTGCAGCTACATCATCAAAGAAGAAGGGCCGAGGTCCTGCTCGCGGATACAAGTCCGCACATCTGATTGATACGCGTCGTGGACAGAAGTTGCCTATTCTTCTGCCACCTGAGGTTGGACGACCATTGGGTGAGTTTCGCTCTGAGTTTCTGACCGAGATAGGAGTGGTTGTACGTGACATGGCACCACTTGCGGTCAGAAAGTGGAGTGAGATCACTGATGCACAGAAAGCACCTATGATCGATCGACTTCAGGTCAGTATAATTGTATTAGATTACTTTAGATTACGTTTAATGTACTTAATATACCTTATAACTTTTATAATATATATATATATATACTTGCAGGAGAAGTTCGATCTTGATATGAATTTAGATCATATTAAAAAAGGTATTGAGTTTCAAATGAATAAAGTTTATCGAGAATTTAGATATCGGCTTCATATCCACTTCATTAGTCACGGTGGGGACACAAGTGTGAGCTTAGCAAAACAAAATAAGCCATCTCGTGTCTCGCAGAGTGACTGGGACTTTCTATGTGATTACTTTTATTCAGATGATTATAAGGTAAATACATCCATACAAATATTTTAATAGTTTATATTTTTTATAAACTCATATAACCATTTTCATTAATTCTTTGATGTAGAAAAAATCAGAAACAAATAAATCTAATCGGGAATTGCAGCCATATGCTGCTCTCACTGGATCGAAGTCTATACCGGCTCACTCTTATGATATGGTAAGGAATACTGTGAATCTAGTGCTTTTATATTCTAAGCATGAACCTAGGTATTCGATGCATGGGTCTAGTTGGTCTGAATTTGTCATCGTGTTGTAATGCCTGCATATCTTATTGATTGAGAATGGTTGTTTTATGTTGGTTGTAGGTTTGTTTCTTTATGTTTGAATATGCCATGAATTGGTTTAGATTACGTGGAAATTTTATTTTTGTATTATAGAAGGTTTAATTGCAACAACTGTGGCCAATACAGATTTTGCATCCAACTTTATATGCTCCAATAATCATAGCTCTCCTCCTCAAAAATCAGTACTGCAGATTGTGAACAATTGAATGTTGTGATACTTGAACTTGCTGCCATGAGTGTGCCTTGACGTGATGACAGGACCTCATTGCTTCGATGCTACTATTAGGAAAAGAGAAGAGTGGTAGGCCAAAATTTTGTGGAGAGAGGGTTGATAACTGGGAGAATTTTGATTCTTGGATTGAAATGACACTGGAGGCTTGTTACAAAATTGAATGTGATGGTCTATTTATAGGATTAGATGGTAAGTTGTAGATGGTGTAACTATTTACGACATAGTATTCAGATGGTTGGCAAAGACATTGTCCTTTGGTAGAATCTAGAACACTTTGAGATTCTAGAATGCTTTGGAATTCTTGAATAATTTGACTTTAGAATGCTTTGGAAAGTTTGAATACTTTGACACTCAAGGCTACAGAATCTTCAAGATTCATGTTACAAAATTTTAAAAATTAATTTCTAATTAACATTATATCATGATTTGATATCTGACCACTTTTCTTTTGCCCTTCTATCACTTGCACATGTGCCACATGCTCTTCATTTTGTATCTTAACAACTTGCTGCAATTAACTTTGCATGACTGCCATTGCGTAAGCTGGGCTGTGTAACTCTTGGCGCTCTTCCTTTGTTCCTTGCAGTTTCACTAGCAAACAATTGATAGCTTAAAATTGTCAAGTCCCTCAAGTCGTAGTGCTGTAGTATCTTATTGTGTTCTTGCAATTGATACACCATTATACCCTATTTCTTTAATCTTATTTGCTCCTCCAGTTTGTTCTACTGTCCATTTTTTTTGCGTTCTTAACTAAATAGATTAACGATATTTAATCATGTTTTTGAAATTGATAACTGACCTCTTTTTCACACAGTCTCTCTTGATTTTATCTTATATATCTGCTGTATCGAAGCATTGGACAACAGAACGTGCAGTACGGTTTCAATTAGTTGTTTCAATGATAATGTTCAGCTGTAATCTACAAGGACTCTAACATGCTACCTAAATTGTCCTAGCATTCAGATAGAGAAAGAGAGAGTGATGTTAAATACAGCTGCAATAGTAATGATCAATTGGACCATGCCAGAACTCATTGGAGCTGGCTGATTTGTTGCCAGAGACTCCAAAATCCTATCATACTTGATTTAATTTTATCAAAAATATTATAATTGTATTAGATTATTCCATTGATACATTGATAATTATCTTAAATTATTGTTTTAAATTATTATTATTTTTTTTCAGAGAGATCCTGTTACTGGAGAGGAGCCATCAAGACTTCATCTGTGGAATACTCTTCATTTTGATAAAAAGAAGAATCAATGGATAAATGAAAAAGCTGAAGAAACCCATGTAAGTTTTATCAATTAAAAATACAATATTATTGAATGTAATGTTTTATACTAAACATATTGAATTTGTTTTCTTTTCATTGCAGGCACAGTTAATAGAGCGACTTTCCTCACAGGACTCTACAGTAGAACCAATCAATGAGGATGTCATTTTGGAGGAGGTTTTAGGCTCTAGATCTGGTTATAAAAGAGGATGGGTCCATTACCGAAGGGTACATCGAGAATTAGAGGTAGTTCTTCATCTTCTGAAAGCTCACAATTAAAGGGTGAATTACAAGAGTGCCGAGAGCTCATCGCTCAGCAAGAGAAGACTATCCAGGAACTACAGGCGACGACTGCTGAGCTCGCTGCTTTCATGCGACAGTTTGTGCCTGGATATCATCCTAGTGGATCCCAGCAGACTTCACCTCCATAGTACATGTATTTTTTTTTAAATTATGTATTTTTTGAAACATTGTATATGATGATTTTATTGAAATGAATGAAAACTTTTATTAAATTATTTTGTGAAACTTTTATATTAGAAAATTATTTCTAGTATCGTTGCTTTAATATATATTATTGTAACAGGTGCAATACAAAAAAAATATTAAAATAAAATTTTAATATTTTTAAAATTTAATTAAAAACCTATTACGGCAACTTATTTTCGCCGTAATATCAACCTATTACGGCGAAAATAAGTCACCGTAATAGGTTTTTAATATTTTAAAATTTAATTAAAAACCTATTACGGCGACTTATTTTTGCCGTAATAGGTTGATATTACGGCGAAAATAAGTCGCCGTAATAGGTTTTTAATTAAATTTTAAAATATTAAAAAACCTATTACGGCGACTTATTTTCGCCGTAATAGGTTGATATTACGGCGAAAATAAGTCGCCGTAATAGGTTTTTAATATTTTAAAATTTAATTAAAAACCTATTACGGTGACTTATTTTCGCCGTAATAGGTTGCTATTACGGCGACTTAGTTTCGTCGTAATAGGTTATTACGACAATATTACTACGATGATTTGTAATGTATTACGACGAAGTTTTTATCATCGTAATAACTTATTACGACGACATTTGTATCTATTGCGACGACTTAATTCGTCATAATAAGTTATTTTTTTGTAGTGGTTGTTATGATCGGGATCCACACTAGGGTCTGGGGCATGATAACATCATTCCCTCCAAGCAATGTTCTCCAAACTTAGAATGTCTTAGGATATTGAAAGTTGGCATGCAGTTGGTTTTCCTTTAGGGCAGGTAACTCCAAGAACTGAATAGTTCATCTTTTTGGTCCCATATAATCCAAAAGTTAAAACTAGCTAGCTAGGATTCCTTAAAAGCAGCTGGTAGCAACAAAAGATGTGTGAAGTTAGAAAAACTGGCTTGAAAACAAAGATGGATCTTGGATCAACAGTCGCTCTCAGTGTATTAGATATCATTGAAAACATGATGTATTAATTCATACATTTGCTCTTATATGAGTTACATTATATTTGATATGTATTCCTTGCAGGCTCGTGTGATGAGCTACTATCTCAGACCACACAACCATTAGAGGAGGAAGGGTTCACGGCCGATCATTCGCAGCATGAGAGCAGCCACATCTTTTTAGAGGCTGTTGGCGCACAACCAAATGATCATAGAGTCTATGGTCTAGGCGCCAAAGCTTTTGCATTCTTCGACCGACGTGGTTCCTCTTCTTTCAATTAGGATGACATCGGTGAGTATGAGAATATTGAGCGTTCCATCGTGGAATATGTGAGATCCAAGATGATGACCAAGGTTGCGAACATCCATCGGAATAGCAAGAGGAGCGCATTTATTATGAGCAGTAGTTGCAGGAGATGCGACAGTTGGTATATGAATGTTGCAGTCGACACAGTTTTCTGCTCTACCTTTAACTCTAGTGACCCTTCCTCTAGCTACTCACATTGACATTTTTAGATTTTTTTGTATTTTATGAGTATTATATTTATGTGCTACTCTTTTGGCATTTATGTGCTACTGGTTTGTATTATGAATATTTATATTTTATATATTTTAATTTTATTTTCATTAAATATTTCATTTGTGAATGTATTTTTAGTTTTAATTTAATATTATTTAGCAAATGATAAAAGGTAATTAAATAATTATTAATTTTAAAATAAAAAAATAGCGATGCCAAATTGGTATTGCTAATTTGGTAGGTCTGGCTATTAGCTATGCCATTAAGACGTAGCTAATTAGCAATGCCATTAAGGCATAGCTATAATGGCATCGCTAATTAGCTATGCCATTATAGCTATGCCTTAAGGCATTGCTAATTAGCTATGCCATCCACGTCGCTAATTAGTGACGAATTACTCCTTGCTAATTTTGTTAGCGACAAATGTTTTAGCGACAGATTTTTGCGCGTTGCTAAACAATTTAGTGACGACTTTGGTTTGTTAGCGATGCCATAATGGCGTCTCTAATTTGAATAATTTTGTAGTGTCTCTATAAGACTTATCTCTCGTACATGCAACATAGTCACAAGGTATGTGAACGAACACCATTTACAGCTCTACAAAATCAAATACTAATTTATTATTGATTTTGTGCAGTCTGAAAGTCAAGTTCTTGTTTCCCATCCGAGAGCAAATATGGCAGCTGAAATGTAATCATTCTTCTGTAAATCTAGTGCAATATTTGTTTGGGATGATAAAAATTATAGGTATAAGTTAAAGCAGTGATGTAGTTAATAAATTTATCTGATTAGGGGGAAGGAAGAGGTAAAAATGACATTTGGGAAAGTACTGACAACAAGAAATTTGAAGATTGAGATGGATATCTTGGTCCTTTAATATACATTGAATATGGCTCCGGTCACAGGTTAAAGGTGGGCCCCTTTGTAGGCAAGCAGGGCACAGGGTACTTTGCTAGCCAAGCATAGTGGTATGCTAAAGCACACTTTCATTCTCCACCTGAGTCATATGTGCAGTTACAGGATTAAATTTGAGATATTTGAACTCTAGAACTGAAACAACCTGTAATATCTTTAAAAAAGAAAGTTTTACTTCGGATGAAAAAAAAAGTTTGAAGTACTTCTAACTTAAATTTATCTGCCACTAATTAACTTTTACTTAAATTTTTTAGGCCATATGGTTTTAGCCCACTAATAGGTTAGAAAAAGTCCAGTGCACACCACGAGCGGTGCAGGAAACATGCACCGCACACGATGATTGATCCATGCGTGCATGTGCCGAAAATATTTTTGTTCTTTTTGCATCGCATGCAGACCAATCACCATGCGCTATGAACCCCTTCCTGCACCATGCACGATGCATGGTGCACAAAGAATTTTTCAACAGGTTAATTAGATTAACAAATGAGCTTGGGATGTTATAAATGGTATTAGAGCCAATCCAAGTATACAGAAGTTGATGGCATGAGAAAAGGGCTACCTATGAAACTGTGGTAGAGTCCTACTATGGCATGAAGCCATCTTTGCAGCACCAACAAGTTGGCTCGAAATAGAATTTGGCTAGATTATGGCATGTGAGGTCGATCGGGTTAGGTTTTGGCTAGCTTGTTATGGTTTATGGCATGTAATGAGGTTTTCGTATTATAAGAAGGAAAGATTGTAATACCCCAAATATAATTTTACATGAGATGGGAAAGAAAAGTTTAAAGTGCCTATAACTCAAATTCGCCTGCTATCAATTTGCATTATAAAGAAAAAGATTGTAGTACCCAAAAATAGTCCCATATCGGATTGAAAAAAAAGTTCATTTACTATCAATTAACCTTCACTCAAGTTTTTAAGGCCATATGGTTTCGGTCTAGTAACGGATCAATTGAAGTAGTAGGTAGACTTGAGATGTTATATAAGCATTAAAATGTTGCAACATGAAACTCAACAAAAAGTATGCAAGAAAAGTCTTGCTGCACCGAACCGATGATTGGTGTGCGCCATATGTTCACGTGTGCCAAGAGCAAAATCTTTTTTTTTTTTTGCTTTGGCATGCACACAAAACTTTTCCAAGTATACAAATACCTGTTGCAACTCGAGTATCCCAAAATCTTGTAACAACCTTGCATGGAATTATCTGGGGACTGATTTCTTAAGGAATATTAGGGTTTTTTTTTTTTCTATTTTCGAGGGCCCATTCCAGCCCATGAATAGGATTGAACACTTGCATGGATGCAGTAATAGTAGTGTCATCTTCTCGCCTTTCCAACTATATGAAAAGTTTTCTACATAATTATAGTTCAACTAGTTTTTTCCCTTTCTCTAGGTAAGAAAAAGCAGTCTAGGAAGCAATCTCATAAGTGATATCTTCCACAGCCCCCATCATGGGTATTTCTGCAAGATTTAGAAAGAGCTAAATGCAAGAGTTGTATTAGACCATAACAAAAATCAAAAAATGGTTTATTCTTCTCATTCAGCCGATTTTGTTAATCAAGTTTGGCTTCAATGGTCACAACATGACACCTATATGACTAAATAAATAAGACGATAGTACAATTTGGGAAGGCAAGTAATAAACTTCTGATAGATGAAGAAAAAAAATATGTTTTATCGGTCATATGACCAAGGATCCAAGGACAGAGGAGTGCATAGTCTGGGATAGATGAGTAATAGATTCTTTCAGGTTATCAATTTGCTACAACTCCAAGTTAATTTCTATACTGAGCTGAAAAACATGTTACAACATCCGCACTAGAAAGATTCTAAAGAAAGGGCCTCAACCAGTAATCGAAAAACAAATCAAATATCTGGATACCCCTAGTTAAGTGAGAAAATTCAAGAAATCATAATTAATACACCAAAACAAAAAAAAAAGTATCCAAATGCAAGAAAGTGAAATCCTATGAAGACTACATGAGAAAAGGTAAAAAAATAAAGGATTAATGCGAAATGCCAGCCAGCCATCAAAGCTCAAAGCAATAGCTAGTTCTATCAACTGCTTAGCATAAGTTTGTATAGATGTTTTCGATGAAGGCAATGTGTTGCATAATCATAGTGCGTACATCCGGTTCTGTGATGAATGTTCCCAACACCTTGACATCCATAATTCCATGAAAACATGAAATTACTGAACATAAATATGCTTGTTACATTCCATAGCTATTTCTTATATATATACAGTTCATTTATATAGAGACCTGTTCCCAACATGCCAAAATCAAGGGTACCAATGTTGATTTTGATAAAGAAACCAAAATCAATCAACAATCATCAAGAGTTAGGGATGGAAGGGATGTATCTGCTCCTTCAACGGTTGAGAATACAGTAGCTGGTAGCCGGGGCATAGCTGATAACCGGGAATTTCTATTTGCACTGCTCAAATTACTCGGTACATCCTTCGTTTTTTTAAAAAAAAATGCCTAAACTGCCCTTAAATCTCTTTCCACTGCAAAAATTTTTCTCCACACCCTCCGCTTGAACAGACCCCCCTTCCGCCCCTCCCCATCGGGTTTAACGCAATACCGACCTATGTCGTCTCTATCCAACTCAACTAACAGGAGAATTTTTTTTTCTTTTTGTCAGCTTGTGCCATGGAAACACGACTTTATGTGCCATGAAAACAAACCTCCCCTCCCACCCCACCTCCCTCCGTTGGCCTATTAGGGCCGAACGGAAGCTTTTCGTTTGGCCCTTATAAGTCAAATAAAAGCCTTCTGTTCGGCCTTGATAGGCCGAACAGAGAACAGATCGAACAGAATGCTTCTGTTAGCCTAGAACGGAAGCTTTCCGTTCAGCTCTGATAGGTCAAATAAAAGCTTCTGTTCGGTCTATCAAGGCCGAACAAAGAACAGACAGAACAGAATTCCTTTGTTCGGCCATTCCAGGCCGAACAGAGGGGCAAGGAGAAGCCGTGGGCTAAGGAAGGGCCATCGCATTTGCTCGTTGCCGCCACTGCTGCCGCCGCCACTGCAATCGCCACCGCCGCTGCTCCCGCTCGCCGCTACTGGCTGGGAAGGAGAAGGGAAGAGGAGAGGAGGGTCTCGGTCGGGTGGGGTGAGGGAGAGGGGTGTGGAGAGAAATTTTTGTGGTGGAAGAAAGATTTAAGGGTAGTTTAGGAATTTAATTTTTAAAAAAAATCGAGGGGTGTACTGAGTAATTTGAGCGATGAAAATAGAAATTCCCCTGATAACCCTATGGCTTAGCTCCATAGGCCAACCATGGGTGAGCATTAAAAGATATTCTCGTATATGTATTTGTTATATATTTTCTCTAAGCTACCAAAGGTAAGCCTTAAAAGATTGTTTTATAATAAAATAAGTTAGACCATGAGTTAAGATACACCTTTTTATATTTTCCTGGCAATTCATTAATCATTAATTTCTTCTCTCTATGTCACCCTCTCACTTATGGAATACAACCTCTGCTACCTATTTCTTCTACCAAATTAAGTGGTCATTTTTGAAGTCCTATAAGTGAAGTCGAATATAGTGCAGGCTAAAAGGTAGGCTAGCCAACTTGTTTTGATATCATAAGTAAGTCAAATTGCATCATAGTTGAATTTCTCATTTGGTTGTAACTTGAGGCAATCTTGTAGTAGGTCAACTCACATTCGAAATGACTGCATAATTAATATTCCAAATCATGTTTCAAAATGTATTTCGAGAGTTTTATTATATTTCTATCAAAACTACTCCATTGAAAATACCGGATACCTTCTAAATGGTTATCATGTGGCTAAAGTGGGCTTTACCAATTAGTTCCTTAGCAAAATAAGAAGCCCGTTCACCACATAATGTTGAATGAGTTTGAAAGTTTAAACAGACAAAGAGACATTAATGACATAAAGATAATAGCGTAGTGGGAGTTGCCTTGTTCCTCCGTGCAAAATGGGAACTAAAGTGGAGGAATAAAATTTGCCACATCCTTGAGCTAAAATCAATTCCAAAGTAATGGATGCCTAACATTTAATGGATGCCTACTTAATCAAAAATCACCCAAGATTTGAATTCAATTATGTAAACAAACATTCCCCAACAAATTCAAAATTGTACCATGATAAAAACCTTCACCAATATATAATATTTATATTATAGTTTGCCTTGAAATTTATAAAATCAAGAAGGACATGTTTTCATATATGAGGAAAACACTAGTCTTAGTTTATGTAGTGCACTGTGGATCCCTCTAATATAAGCACAAGCAGTCCTGGCTTTCATGATAACTCAGTAATCCAAAGCCTTATTGAGAGAAAATTTAACAGGGATTTTGTTGGGTGCTAGTGGCTCTAGGATTTTGTTGGGGGCCGGGCTCCATGCCATTGTGAACAAGAGGAAGTGGCATGGAAATTGATGTGTGTCGTATCGCAACGATTTAAACACCTTAATTTCACTAATCTTAAATAGAGTAGCGAGAGTAAGGAATCGAATCCACATGAACTTTGAGTAGTTATCTTAAAATAAATTTATGCAATTAAATATTTAAATAAGCAGATGATTGGTTGTGAAAATAATCAAGATATGATCTATCTTAATTAGAGTACGGCCGTACCCGTTGATCATGGCCCATCCCTTTTAGAGAATAGATCAGTCAAAAATTATTTTCGCTTAAAAAATATTCAATAAAAAGTAAACATAAATAAATACTTTATTTCATAGTATCTAAAAATTACATAAAAAATTATAATCTACTTCTACTTCATGAAATGATGGATATGCAAATCCGCTTCCTGCTTTGTAAATCCACTTTCTACTGATAGAAAGATTTTGACTTCCTAAGATAGGAAGATGGTTGAGTATGTAAGGTATGATGGTTGGTGGAAGGAGAACGGATGGAAAGATTTGGGTTATGGAGTGGAGGAAACAAAAATAGGAGTGGGGCAGAACCAAGAGAAGAACAGGGGATAAAAGGAAATAAGTGCATCCGATGGTGTTTTTTATAAGGAAGGAAGACGGGTCAACTCGTGTGTAATCCGCATTAACTGCTCGCCTTATCTTCACAGATTAGATTTGTTCCTTTCAAAGTTCAAATCACAGCCTTAAACATATCACATGATTTACTCTTATCGGCGACTACTTAAATTTCATACAATTCTAGGGTTAAATCTTGAAAAATCTATTTTGAGCTTGTTTTAAGTCCGATTTGAATGTTGTTTGTACCGTTGGACTCCTAAAATCAAGCTTTTGAGTTGGCAGAGTCTTTTCCTAAAATATTATATAAAAATATCAAATTTAAAAGAATAATAATAATTTAATCTTTAAATTAATACTTTATGGCTAGTATTTATGTACTTATCAGAAATCTCCATATTGAATTCCATCGTCCTGCCACGACCAGAATTACAACAGCGAATGAGCCGTGAGCATTGAAACAGGGCATGACAACCCCTGTTGTCTCGCTCGGGTGTAGCAGTGAAATCTACTGGATCCTCTCATCGCCTCCCGCAAGCAGGACTAGAAGACGGGCACCGTGAGCAGTAATTGCCAAGCTTGATCCATTGAAAGATTAGAGCGAAGAGGAAGAAGCTGCAACCGCAACTGAGTCAGACAGCATTGATACCTGTGGCAGAGCAGCCACGATTAACTGAGAAGAGGCTAACACTGATGTCGATTGCAGCTGTGGAAGCCTAGGTGGATTGTGTGATTGAGTCCCCTGTTTTCTCTGTAGAAGAAGTCATAGAAGAACTCCATGCTGGCGTGACCTGTTTGGAAGAAGAGATGCAAATCGGAAGAAGGCTGTCAATAGCTCGACATAATTAGAAGGAGAAGGTTGCAAGAATCGTGACCTACGTACAGATTGTCTCCTTTATTATTCTCAGACCAATTTTTGGCATGCAGTCGTTGCCGTGAGCTTGCTGCTCGTTTGGAGAGGGTGAAGCTTTGCCTTCTATCCCTGTTTCATCGGTGAAGAATCTTCCCTCCAATGATGCCTAACAGTCCCAATCAGACCACGGGACCTTCAGCAATCATCCAGCAGCATGGCGACAAGCAGGGGACTGTTTTTAGAGAAGTGCTACATAGGACGAGCCTTAAGGAATTGCTTCTATTTCAAACAGCAGCAATAACAAAATTTTAATCCTAAACTTAATTGAGGTTGCCTGCATAAATTTTTTTTTTCATTTTGTTTGATTTTGAGTTATAAGATGTAAAGATTCTAAGTTTTTCTTTGTTACTTACTTCCCTGCAAAGAAAATTACCTCTGTTTCTTAAACAAAATCAGCTAAAGAATAGGGATCTCTTGGCCGTGAGATCTTTTGATGAAGAAGACCTTATTTAGGTGTTTTAAATTAGGATAGACTTTTAATTGATTGAGTAGTCACACCATGAAAATATAGCAAAAGCCTATCTCAAAATAACACTCAAAATGATTTAGAGTATTGGAAGAGTATCAATACATGTTTAGAGTTTTGGTAAAATATTATGTAAACTCAATATCAAGCTATAAGCTCAAGAATAATTCACTCTCCCTTTTGCCATCACCAAATAGAGGCCAAGCAATCTTGAAAACAACAAATATATATGAAATCATAGAAGCCAACAAGAGTATCGAAGCAGTAAATGGGCTAAAAATTGCATTGTCATCAGAGTTTGAGATGAAGGATTTAGGTCCAGCAAGGAAGATACTTAGGAAGAAAATTTACAGAGATAGAACCAAGGGTATTTTTCACTTGTCATTGGGAGGATACATTCAGAAGGTGTTGGAGAGGCTTGGGATAGATAAGGCCAAACCGGTTGAAACACCTTTGGCAAACCATATATCTCTTTCGAAGCTATAAAACCTCCTAACATGTATGGTGGACTGATTTCTTAGAGATCAATCATTCAACCTATCACGGCCTTGTCTACAATAGAGGCTGAGTATATAGAGATTACAAAGGCTGCTAAGGAACTCTTTGGTTGAAAAGATTGATTATGGAAATGGGGGTGAAGCAGGGTATAACACTCAAAATGATCTAGAGTATTAGAAGAGTATCAATACAACATGTTTAGAGTTTTGGTAAAATATTATGTAAACTCAATATCAAGCTATAAGCTCAAGAATATTTCACTCTCCCTTTTTCCATCATCAAATAGAGGCCAAGCAATCTTGAAAATAACAAATATTATGAAATCATAGAAGCCAACAAGAGTATCGAAGCAGTAAATGGGCTGAAAATTGCATTGTCATCAGAGTTTGAGATGAAGGATTTAGGTCCAGCAAGAAAGATAAATGGGATGAAAATTTACAAAGATAGAACTAATGGTATTCTCTACTTGTCATTAGGAGGATACATTCACAAGATTGGAGAGGCTTGGGATGGATAAGGCCAAACCAATTGAAACACCTTTGGCGAATCATATATCTCTTTCGAAGCTATAGAACCCCCCAACAGATGAAGAAAAAGAGTACATGGAGAGAGTTCCATATGCTAGTGCCATGGGCAGCATTATGTATGCTATGATGTGTTGTAGGCTAGATATAGTACATGTAATGAGCTATGTGAGCAAGTACATAGCAGACCCAAAAAGGAGCACTGAAAGGCACTGAAGTGGATCTTGCAGTATCTTCAAGGAACTCGAAGGCTTGGTCCAATTTTTGGGCAGCATGAAGGACCTAAGAAGAACTCCAATATCTCAAGTAAGTTGTTAGGTCCATTAAAAGGGTTTGTTGATGCAAATTTTATAGGTGAACTGGATACAAGGAGATCTATTGTAGGTTATGTGTTTAACATGTATAGTGGACCAATTTCTTGGAGATCAATCCTTCAATCTATCATGGCCTTGTCTAGAATAGAGGTTGAGTATATAAGGATTACAAAGGCTGCTAAGGAGACTCTTTGGTTGAAAAGACTCATTATGAAAATGGGGTGAAGCAGGATATAGTGTTGCTGCATAGTGATAATCAGAGTACTCTGTAGTTGGTTTAGAACCCAATCTATCAGACATGTACAAAGCATATAAATATAAGGTATCATAGGACATAGAGCTGGTAGAAGAAGGTGAGGTGGAGCTGGTGAAAGTTCATACAAAAAAGAACTAGTTAGATGCACTTACGAAGATTCTTCCATGGAATAATTTTCTCTTATGTGTGACACTAATGGGTCTAAAGGAGTATGAAGATTTTACAATGGCTTGGAACACTAAGGTGAAGATTGTAGAATCTTGTGTGGTACTCCAAATCCTTGACTGGGCAAGGAAAAGGCCAAGGTTTGTGATCAACAAGGTGTTCATGGGGTTCTAGAGCTGATTTGAGCCCTAGGGTGAAGGATTTCAACCTTCACGATTTTTAGGTTCATAGGATTAGGACCTAATGTTCTTGAATCCAACTAATTGGGTCTTGAGGGGGCTAACCTATCATTAGGCTAGGGTTGGGTCCAAGGTGAGTGAGTCTAATCTCATGTGGGCTAGCCCAAGGGAGTTTTTGTTAGGATTTGGTTTCTATTTGACCATGTATAAATACTTTATGTATTGGCATCTTGTATGGGCTAAATTAAATAAAAACTTTTTTTTCCCTTAAGTCTCTCTTGTCCTCTCTCTTTTCACTTGGTTTCCTAGGGTTTCTTAGGGTTTGCTGATGCCTCTTGCTAAGAAAGGAAAGAAATCAAGGCGTTCAAGGAGGAGAAGAAACCCTAGTGGCCTTCTCTTGAAGAATCCATATGGGACTAGAATTGTTGCAGCCTATTCCCACTTGAAGTCATCATCTTTTGAATTTCTAGAGCAAATCCAGACTTCCCACACCAAAAAGGAGAGGATTCATGTTCTCCTCTTGCTTCTGGTGAAGGGAAAAGCAAGGAAAACTAGTTGGCTATATCAAAGGGGGTGTACAAGAGCGAGATCTAAATCCTGCTGCTGCAGAAATTTTTTGCATTAAGTTCATCTTGTTTTGCTTCTCCAATGCCTTGGCACTGGTCCATTGTGTGCCACGCTTCAAGGAAAGATCAAAAACACGACCCCCAACATATCATAAATTTTTAGTGGTCCAAAGATGGAATAAATAACAGTAAGCCTTGAAATCAAATTTCCTATAGCCCGTGTTGTAGCTCTATAGCATGCAAAAATATAGCCTGTATAATACAAGAAGCCATAAGTGTCTATCAATAATTACAAAATATGGCTCTTGCATCTAAAATAAATTTATAGCCTATAGTGGATTTTATATCAACAAAATAACTAGCAAAATATGACTATGAGTAATCAATTACTCAAGATTATCCATCTTTCTATAGACTAACATAAAACCTTTTGTTCTTATTTTACCACTATCTTGGCATCATTTCAATGTTCAAACCCATATTTGATAAATATTTTCCAAGAACCTTACAGCATAATAGTGTCCAGTCTAATACAAACCTATATATACAACATGCTATCAACTTCACTAATATAAGGTACATTCTTCATTTACTCTCTCTCAAAACTATTTCGAGATGCTACTTCAAACTGAACTTAGCATCTTTCACAATAGGTGTATCCTCTAACTTATAATTATGTATATTAAACCTACTAAATACACACAATGAATATAGGTTCTTTGTGAGAGTGCATGAGATCCATCTTTATTGTTATGTATATTAACCTACTAAATACACACAACGAATAAAAGACAACACACCATGGTATTTTATATCATAAAATTGTGATACCATAAATTTAGTCCTACATTGGATGGAAAAGAAAGTGTTATGTGCTTATAACTCAAGTCCACTTACTCCTCATTAACTTATAGTCAAGATTTTGGGCTACGTGGTTCGACTCGCTAGCAGAGTTAGTTGGGCCAGTAGATGGGCTTGGGGTATTACAAATGGTATCAAAGCCGACTCGAGTATACAAAAATTGATGGATATGAGGAAAGGGCTAACCATGGATGGTGGTGGAGTTTCACTATGGTGTGAAGCCATTACCCTTGCAACACCAACGATCCAGCTCAGGGGTAGATTCTGGCTAGCTTGTGGTATGCGACATCCTGTCCCAAATTTAGTTTCATATTGGATGGGAAAGAAATATATTATGTTTTTATGTTCAAGTCCATCAACTAGCGATTAACTTTTACTTGAGTTTTTGGGCTAAGTGGTTTCGGTTCACTAATAGGTTAATTAGGCCGATAGGTGGGCTTAGGGCATTATAAATAGTATCAGAGGTGACCTAACTATGAGGAAGTTGGTGGGCATAAGAAAAAGGATACCCATATAAAAAGGTGGTGGAGTTCCATCATGGTGTAAAGCCATCCTTATAGCATCAACAATCTAGCTCGAGGGTAGATTCTAGCTAGCTTGTGATATCCCAAATTTAGTCCCCACATTAGATGAGAAAAAAGTGTTATATACTTATAACTCAAGTCCACTTACTACCTATTAACTTTCACTTAAGCTTTTTGGCCACGTAGTTTTAGCCGCTACATAGTTAATTATAAAAATAGGTAGGCTTGGGGTGTTATGAAAATCTTGGACAATAACTGCTTAGTCTTAGGTAGCAAACCTTAAATGAGTAAATAATAATTTGAAAATAAAGTTTACAATATAAGACAACTCCTTAAATGAGCAAATATGCAATTTAAATAAACAAAGGTAAGAAAAGCCTGTTTGAAGCGATTTGGATGTGTGTTTTTCTTCTTTTCCTCTTCTCCCTTGAATGATTAAATCAGGCCTTAGCTTAAATTCCTCACAAAAAATCACAGTTGAAAAGTTAGGAAAAATAGGGCTTTTGCTTTCTTCCTTTTCACTCGGGAAATCCTCCGATTTTGAGCTTTGAATGCTTTAGATTTCTCTTTGGACTCTCTAGGATTGGTTGATGTGAGCTTTGAGTCTTTCCTCTTTGATTTCTTTCTATTTCTTTCACAGGATTTTTTGATTTTTCAGTCTATTTTTCAAACGGATGGTTTTCCCTTTTTATAATCTCTTAATCCAAGTTTAGGTGAGAAAAATAGCTGTTACAGAGCAGTTGGATTTCTTCTACATACAAAGAAAACTATCCATTAGAGATTAGGTGAAAAAATATTACCGTTGGAGTCTGTTCTGACATTTGAAAAATTTGTTCCTGACAGGTTGGAGTCAGCTCCAACTTTTCATGTGTCGGCTCCAAGTTGGGTGTCCAAAAATAGTAATAATAAGTTCGTTGAGGAGTCGGCTTCAAAAAAGTTAAGTGTCGGCTCGACGCATTCGAGAGTCGGCTCCAAAATTCAAAGGTGTCGACTCTAACTATGTCCAAAAAATATGCTCTCTGTACTCAGGTTAGAGTCGGCTCCAGATCGAAACTCAGGTGTCGGCTCCACAACTTTCAGGTGTCAGCTCCCAAACTCGAAGTGTTGGCTTTGGAAACTGACGCAGAAACCACTTCTCTCTATCTCAGGTTGGAGTTTGCTCCAAAACTCTAGGTGTCGACTCCAGACCGTGCCGAAAACTTAGAAGTGTTATGATATGCCCTGGGGTCGGCTCTGGGCTATTGAGGTGTCGACTCTAAGTTCTAAACTTAAATAATTTTCTTTCAAATTTGATTCAAAACTAATTCCTTTATTAATTGATCAACCTAAATGCTTGAAACACTTATCAAATATATCAGAAACATGATGAATATACTCATGGCTTTTGTTAATCATCAAAATCAATAATTGGGTCAACACTTATCAACAATTTGACAGCTTACAATATAAGCAACATCAACTATTCCCTTTGGGCGGATAGATTCTCTAGGCTAGTGTACCCTCTAACACAATGCTTCATGTCTATCCCTTAAAATCACAACACATAGTAACCCCCTTTGGGCAGGTAATTGTATGTTGTAACTCAGGATCTCATAATACACAGAGCAAACCATAAGAATACCATAGCTTTCAAAAAAGCTATCTCCCTTGGCTAGATAGATTCTCTAAGCTAGTGCACACTTTAGCAAATTCTCCATACCATAGCAAATTCTCTAAGCTATCTCCTAAAATTACAATGTATTATAACCCTTGTTGGGTAGGCGACTGTAGGCTGTAACTCAGAATCTCATAACATCGACATGGAAAGAAATTTCACAATCCTCAATAAGTGAGCTATTTTGGCATCCAAGCACCATATCAATCTATAAAATTCTTCCAAAACAAAATATACAATATTTCCCACAATAATATTATGCATACTTAGCCGAATGTATGTATGCATGTGACAACTTCGTATGAGATACTTAATCCATATTTACTTTTTTGGGTCACAAAATGTTAAACATTGCATTCAAACTACAAGTCTTGAATTTAAAAAACAATAGTTTCACTTTATGCAAATATTCTACAGACTAAGAGTACATAAATCATAAACTCAAGCAAACAAAGAAGATACCGCATTTAAACACTCAGAATATAAAATAATTTACAATCAAATAAAATTTTAGAATATGGCAAAAATTTACGGAAACAAACAATAATAACGTGTAACCGAAGTACATAATATGCATATAAATGGAATGGCAATTATCAGGCCACAACTAAGCAACCACAAATTGGATCTTAATACTATTAGACTTGGTCCACATTTGCCTTGGCCCAAAAGAGCTTATGACCCGAGCAAGAGTCCAATAAAACCTTGGTCTAAAAATGGAAGGTGGCCCAAGTTCAAGTGGAGGCCCAAACTAAAACTTGACCAATGAAAAATTGAAACAATATTTTCCATTATTGTCAGCATGAAAATCAAGGCATGAAATTATAAAAAAATTAATGGACCAAAGCCCTTCACATATTAGGTTTGGGTCATAAGCTAGACCAGTTGTAATACCCTAAGCCCACCTGTTAGCTCAATTAATCTGTTCTAAATCAGGTCCATGTGGTCCTAAAAAACTTAGGTGCAAGTTAATTGATAGCAAGTGACTTGAGTTATAAGTTCTTCAAACTTTTCTTTTTCTTCTGATGTGGAGCTATATTTGTGGTGTTACAATCTTCGCCAATATCAAACAACTTCCTCACCGCATGCCACATACTTAGTAGAATCTATCTCGAGTCAAGTTATTGGTGCTGCAAGGATGGCTCCACACTATAAAGAGTCTTTATCACTATCCCATGGCTAGCTCTTTTCTCCTGCTAACTAACTTTTACATATTTAGGTTGGCTCAAATACCATTTGTAATACCATAAGCTCACCTGCTGGCCTAATTAACCTGCTATCAAGCTAGGTCCTCATGGCCTTAAAAAATTAAGTGTAAGTTAATTGGTCTCAAGTAAACTTGAGTTATAAGCTCTTCAATCTTTTTTTAAATTTGATGCAAGACTATTTTGGGGTATTATAACAAGTTCACCCCTAATTGCAAAGATTAATTAATTGCAAAGAATTAATCTTTGCATAGGGGTTTAGTGAAGATGTTAGCCTATTGATGTTTGGTATCAATGAACTCAAGGACCACATCCTCCTTACTAACATGATCTCTAATGAAATAATATAAGTTATCAAGTCTAATGGGAACATGATCCATATGTAAGTTATAGTCTTTCAAGGTTTGTTTCATCCAAAGTATCTGAGAATAGTAAGCTTCAACTACAATGTATTCGGCTTGGGCCATAGATTGTGTAATTGAATTTTGCTTCTTACTAAATCATGAAACTAGCGATTGATCTAAGAAATAGCATGAGCCACTTGTGCTCTTATGATCAACTTTACGCCCAACAAAGTCCACATCGATATGAAATTGCACAAGAAAATTATTTAAGTATATAAAACTCTCATGTTTCTCTTTAAATATATATATATATACCCTCTTTCCCTTCCACATCAAAATCCTCAAAGTCTCTTTCTAAAACAAGAGAAAGGGAAAGAAAGTGCTACATCATGAAATACTACATGGAATTAGGATTTGACAAAGAACAGAGCTGGTGTATGATTTGTTGGAAGTGTGTTATTTTAAAATTTTAAATATTTTCTGCTTTAATAAACTTAGGCCTTATTTGGTTCGACTACTGCGCAACCTTTTAGTGGCTATTGGCTAATAGCTGAGACCAATAGCTTATCCAAAGAGGCCCTTAATTACTTTTGTAAGACCCAGCCCTTTTGGCTAGAATACTTTAGATTAAGATGCAATTTGACTAGATTAAGTAAAAAAATATAAAAAATATATAACTAAAAATTTTTATTGAAATATTCCATAATGTTTGGTATTAAATTAGCTTTCTAATGCATCTTGAATCACTCGAATCGGAGGTCAATTGAGAAAGTTAGAAGCAAATTTCTAATAAATTATGAAAATACCATTGATGGAGATAAGGATGATTTTTGATGTTTGTATCCAAATTTTTATATTTTAAATTAAGTTAGATAAATTAAAAGTTAGTTTTGAGTCAAGAATCTATTTTTGAATATTTAATGAATATTTGTCTCTTTAGTTTTCTTAGTGAAATTAATATCCTACAAAGATTATAGGAAGTTTATTGCTTTTATGAAATTAGAATCCGATGAAGAGTGGAAACCTCTTTTCTTTAGGAAATCTCTCAGGACTCAATTGAGGTTTGTTGATAACAAATTATTAGTTCAAAAAAGTAAAGAAGGCAAATATTAAAGGATCAAGAATGTTGATAAAACCCTAGAGTTTGAGAATTAGTTTCCATCAATTTTATTTGTTCTTTCTAATTTTATTTAAAGCAAGTAAATGATCCGATCATAAATTATTTATGGCTACTTAGAGTATTTTATAAATTATTTATGACTACTAAAACAATTTTAAACTTTAGTAAGTAACTTGATCATAAATTATGATTTTTATAATATTGCATTATTACTAAAAAATTATTTTATAATTGATGAATTATTATTTGAATCAAAATAATTTTTAAACTTTCCTATATTCTGTTATTTTAAAATAATGAGATTTTGTAATTATTTTTGAAATCATATTAAAGGTTTAAATTCTATATAGCGTGTTTTCTACAAATCTGAATCAAGTAAGTAGACTAATTGTAAATTAGCCATTTTGATATATTTTATAATTTTGGTTATTTATTTGTTAAATTATGAATGTAAATTGAAATGGATATGATTAATGACACTATTCTACAATCAAGAATTTGCGTAATGGAAATATTTATCTATTTTAATATTTACTATCTAAAAGTTATTATTATTAATTTAATATACAAAATAGAAATAGCATTGAATAATACCATATGTAAATAGTTATGATTTTGCATAGTTAGAGTAAAGAAATTTTTTATAGGACAAATTGAATAACCTCATTGTTGGTCAGCATGAAAAATCTTATTGCATTTATACATTGATTCCATGTTATAATAAAGAAGAAATAATGATATTATGTGATCACTTGCAATTATTGACAAATAAGGAATTAAAGAGTAAACTAAGATATAAACTCTCGATCTGTTATGTAATAACATAATAATAGATACTGGGACTAAGGGATATATGCAAAGATCCAATGCCATCCAAAGGGTTAAAATGTGGTGTACTAGCCTTGGGGATAAACGTGACCATAGTTTGTAACCATATGGTAATAATAATATGATAATATAAAAATTATTATTGATGATATGAAAGATATTACATGAAAAGTTTTAAGTATTAATTACAAATACCTTTAATTTATAAGTATGAGCATATCAATGACATGTGGAGTTGTGAACTAAAGTTTTTAGTTTTTAATTAATAATATGCATTGTTTCATAAAAAGTGTTGGAAATTATTGAGAAATTATTTACCCAATTATTGATTTTGATGATTAACAAAAGCCATGAGTATATTCATTGTGTTTCTGATAAGTTTGATAAGTGTTTCAGGAATTAAGAATGATTAATTATTCAAAAGGTATATGGAAATCAGTTTTGAATTGAATTTTAATGGATTATTAAAAAGTTTAGAAGTTGGAGTCGACACTAGACTCATTGGAGCCGACTCCAGAGCATATCGGAATAGTTCAAGATTTTTGGCAGTTTGGAGCTGACACCCTAACAGTAGGAGCCGACTCCAACCTAAGATACAGATAAACTATTTTCTGCTTCAGAAGCCGGAGTCGACACATGAGTTTTTAAAGTAGACTCTAACCTGAGTTACAGAGACTATATTTTTGAAGCAATTCTTGGAGCCAACACCTCAGAATCGGGAGCCGGCTCTAGACAGTGGTGAGTCGACACTTTTAAAGTGGGAGCCGACTCCACGTCGAATTATTTTTTGCTATTTTTGGAAACCTGATTTGGAGCCGATGCATGAAAAGTTGGAGCTGACTCCAACCTGTCAGAGAATGATTTTTAAAAGTAACAGATCAGCTCCAACAGCTTTTTTTTCTCACCTACTCTTCAACGGATCTTTTCTTGTGTGGAGAACTCATCCAGGTACATTTCAATGGATATTTTCTACCTAATCTCGGATTGAAAATCTATATAAAGGGGATATCCGACCGTTCAAAAAATAGAGAGAAAAATAATGGAAAAATTGAGGAAAATATCCAGTGAAAAAGAGAGAAATTTCAAAGAGAAATCTCTGAGTCCATGCCTTTCATCTGAAGAGAGTTTCTAGAGAAATCCAAAGCCCTCAAAGATCAAAATCGGTGGATTTTCAAAGGAGAAAAGAAGAAGAGCAAAAGCCCTATTTCCTCAACATTCTCTTTAACGAATTTCTATCAAGAATCAGAGCTGAAGCTTGGTTCATCCATTCAAAAGAGAAGAAGAAAGAAGAAAAGAAGAAAAGCTCAACCTCATTGCTTCCAAAATCAAGATTTTCTAATCCTTGTCTATTTATATTGCTTATTTGCTCAATTAAGGAGCATTTGAATTATTGTAAACTTTAATTTGATTTATTGTTTACTAATTCAATTAGGGGGATTGAATTTGTTGAGGTAGTTGACCTCGGGGTAAGCTAGTTTAGCTTTGGTTAAGGTTTTGTACTGGTGATCCTGTGAAAACAGGCTGGGTTCATTGTGACCCCATGTAAAACAATAAGTTTGAGTTGTGATATTATAAAATAACTCAACTGTAATCAGGGGATTATAGTGTGGACCCAAGAGTTGCTTGGGAGTGGATATAGGTGTAGCTAACACCGAACCACTATAAATCTTTATGTGTTTGTTATGCATTTATCTCTCTCTCTCTTTATCATCTTGTGCTTAGCTTTTATTAATTCACTATACTTGGGCACTTTCACATCAAGAAAATTTTTAAAGTGTTAAAATATTTTTAAAGAACCCAATTCACCCCTCCTCTTGGGTTGCCATCTGAGCCAATAATTGGTATCAAGCCTGTGCTCATTTCTATTTGATCTTACAATCAAGAGTTAAAGATCCAAATGGCAGCTCAAGCTAGATCATCCTTTGCTGAAGGTCAATCTATTAATAGGCCACCTTTGTTTAATGGCTCTAATTATTCATATTGGAAGCAAGAATGAGGATTTTTATTCAAGCTTTAGATTATGAATTATGGAGTATCATTATTAATGGACCTAGCATACTCACACACATTGTAGATGGTTCAATCGTTCCTAAGCTCGAAAGGGATTGGAATGAGAACGATAGAAAATGGTTCAGCTTAATGCCAAAGCCATAAATATCTTATATTGTTCTTTGGACACAAATGAATTCAACAGAATTTCTACTTGCATTTTCCAAAGAAATATGGGATAGATTAGAAGTTACCCATGAGGGTACCAATCAAGTAAAAGAATCCAAAATTAACATTCTAGTGCATAAATATGAATTGTTTAGCATGGAACAAACTGAATCAATCACATGCATGTACATTAGATTCACTGATATAGTTAATGGTTTCAAGAGTCTTGGTAAAACATATACTAATTCTGAATTGGTGTGCAAAATTTTTAGATCTCTTCCAAGAACATGGGAATCTAAAGTGACTGCAATCCAAGAAGCCAAAGATTTAAACGTCTACCTTTGGAGGAACTACTTGGATCCTTAATGATCATGAGCTGACAATGAAGCAACATCAAAAGGAAGATATCAAGAAGAATAGAACAATAGCTCTCAAGGCTGCAGAAAATGAAAAGAGCAGCAGTGAAGATGATGATGAAGATAATGAAACAGCTCTCCTTGCAAAAAAATTAGAAAGTTTATGCAAATAAGGAGACCCTTCCACAAAAGGAAATCTGGAATCAAAATGGAAGGAGAAAAAAAAAAAAGGGATAAAAATAAAGAAAAAGAACCCTTGACATGTTATGAATGTAAGAAACCAGGGTATTTTCGATCTGAATGTCCTCAACTAAAGAAGGGTTACAAGAAGAAGAAGAAAGCATATGTTGTAACTTGGAGTGATAGTAAAGAGTCTTCATCCGAAGAAGAACAAAAGAGGTTGCAAATATATGCTTCATGGCAAATGATGACAATGAGGTATGTACTGAAACCCCTAATGATGACTTTACATTTGATGAATTATATGATGCTTTCAATGAGTTAGTTAGTGATTTTAAGGTTTTGAGAATGAAAAATAAATCTTTGAAAACTGAAAACCTAAATCTTCTCAAACAGAAAAATGAACTAGATTAAAAATCTAAAATCTGAAAATGAAAATATTTTAAAAGAAAAGAAATCAATTTCTAATGAAAATATTAATTTGAAGAAAGAAATTGATAAATATAAGAATATATTGATAAATTTACATATAGCTCAGAAAAACTAAATTTGCTTTTAAGTAATCAAAGAGCTGTATTTGATAAACTGGATTAGGATATAGACCTCACATGAAAAAAAATATGTAAACAATTTCTTTATTAAGAAACCAAGTAAAAATGATATTTCATGTTACTATTACAACAAAAAAGGACATAAATCATATGAATGCAATTTTAAAAAATCTAATAAGAATTTAATGCTTAAAGGTAAAAAAATATGGGTTCCAAAAGGAACAATATTTATTGCTACTAACCATGAAGGACCCAAGAAAGCTTGGGTACCTAAACAAAAGATTTGATTATCTTGCAGGAGTGTCTTGCAGCCAAAGGATCAAAAAGAAAGTGGTATCTTGATAGTGGCTGCTCAAGACACATGACGGGTGACAGGAGCAATTCATCACCCTTGAAGATAAAAGAGGAGGAGTTGTTACTTTTGGAGACAATGGCAAAAGCCAAATTATGGGATTTGGTAAAATTCAAATAACTCCATTCACTTTTATAGAAAATTTTATATGTTGTTTAAAGCATAATTTAATTAGCATTAGCCAATTATGTGATAAAGGTTTTAAAGTTTCCTTTGAAGCTTCTATTTGCACTGTTTTTAATCCCATTGACAATAGCATTAATTTGTTGGAAATAGAAATGGCAATGTATACTTAATTGATTTAGACAATTTGTCTACAAGTAACCATTACTTAATTGCTGATAATGCTAAGGTAAATTAGATTGGATGGCTATGGCATCGTAGATTAGGTCATGCAAGCACACACCTAATTTCAAAATTAATTAGAATGGATTTAGTTAAAGGGCTTTCAAAGTTAGATTTTGAAAACAATAGAATTTGTGATGCATGCCAATATGGAAAATAAACTAAAAATTCTTTCAAATCTAAAAATATTGTTTCAACTACTAGGCCACTTAAACTACTACATATGGACCTTTTTGGACCTACTAGAACCACTAGTCTAGGAGGAAAGAAATATGGTCTTGTGATAGTAGATGATTACTCTAGATATACTTGGGTATTATTTTTAGCTCACAAAGATGAGACTTTCTCGATATTTCTGAAATTCTTCAAGAAAGTCACAAATGAGAAAAACACTACCATAGTGTCTCTTAGAAGTGACATGGAACAGAATTTGAAAATCATCAATTTAAAAATTTCTGTATTGAAAATGACATTCATCATAATTTTTCTGCACCTAGAACACCACAACAAAATGGAGTCATAGAAAGAAAAAATAGAACATTAGAATATATGGTCCATACTATGCATGTGAAAGCCAACTTTCAAAGTACTTCTGAGCGGAAGCTATAAACACGATATGTTACATCTTAATAGAGCTTTAATTAGACCAATCCTTAAGAAATCTTCCTATGAATTATGGCATAATAGGAAACCTAACATTAGTTATTTTCATGCATTTGGTTGTCAATGTCTTATTCATAATAATGGTAAGGATAATCTTGAAAAGTTTAACGCTAAATCTGATGAAGGCATATTCTTAGGTTATTCCACATCTAGTGAAGCCTATAGAGTATTTAACAAGAAGTATTTAATTTAGAAGAGTCAATTCATGTAGTATTTGATGAGTCTTTAGCATCAAGTTCTGAAAAGATTGATGATGAGCAAGATATAAATTTGCTTGAAAGTGATATTGAAAAATTGAATATAGATGTATTTTCAGACCATGAACCTGAAGCTAAAGATGATGACTCACCTAAGGATGATGTTATTGATACTACTCGTAATAATGTAGATCTACTAGAGATTGGAGATATGCTTATGGTCATCCTAAGGATTTAATCATAGGTGATCCATCTCAAGGAGTAAGAACTAGATCATCAATGAGGAATATCAATAACCATCTTGCATTTATGTCTCATGTAGAAGCCAAATCTATTAAAGAAGCTAAAAAAAGTAATTGGATGTTAGCTATGCAAGAAGAATTAAATCAATTTACTAGGAATAATGTATGGTCCTTAGTTGATAGACCCAAAGGTCATCTGTTATAGATCTAAATGGGTATTTAGAAATAAATTAGATGAAAATGGCATAGTAATTAGAAATAAAGCTAGATTAGTTGCAAAAGGATATAATCAAGAAGAAGGAATTGATTTTGATAAACTTTTGCACCTGTTGCTAGATTAGAAGCAATTAGACTATTACTTACATTTGTATGTCATATGAACATTAATTTATTTCAAATGGATGTTAAAAGTGTATTTTTAAATGATTTTATAAATGAGAAAGTTTTTGTAGAACAACCACCAGGTTTTGAAGATCATGAATTTTTAAATCATGTTTTTAAATTACACAAAGCACTTTATGGTTTAAAACAAGCACCTAGAGCTTGGTATGATAGATTAAGCAAATTTTAATTAAAAATTTTTCTAAGTAAATGTTGATAAAGCCCTATTTTTGAAAAGAAAAGATAAGGACTTATTGGTAGTACAAATATATGTTGATGATATTGTATTCGGTGCTACTAACAATCTTTTATGTCAAGAATTTGCAAAGTTAATGCAGGGTAAATTCGAGATGAGCATGATGGGAGAACTCAACTTCTACCTTGGACTACAAATCAAGCAAGAAAGAGAGAAAATTTTCATCAACCAAACAAAGTACACAAAAAAATTCTCAAGAAGTTTGGTATGGAATCAGTTAAACCTCTTGGAACACCAATGAGTCCTTCATGCAAACTAGATAAAGATGAAGATGGTAAGCCTGTTGATCAAAAATATTACAGAGGTATGATCGGATCTCTACTTTACTTAACAGTAAGTAGATCTGATATCATGTTTGCAGTGTGTTTATGTGCACAATATCAATTTAAACCTAAAGAATCTTACTTAATTGCAGTAAAAAGAATACTTAGATATCTAATGGAACTAAAAATGTAGGATTATGGTATTTTAGAGACTCAACATTAAATTTGATTGTATATTCTGATTCTAATGCTGGTTGTAAATTGGATATAAAGAGTACAAGTGGTGCATACCAATTTTTAGGAAGTAACTTAATCTCTTGGTTTAGCAAAAAGCAAAATTTGGTTGCATTGTCAACTGCTGAAGCTAAATATATTACAGCTGGAAGTTGCTGTGCTCAAATCCTTTGGATTAAGCGACAACTTGAAGATTATGGTATAAACTTGATAAAACACCAATTAGATGTGATAACACTAGTACAATAAACTTAACTAAAAATCCTATACAACACTCAAGAACTAAACACATTGAAATTAGATATCATTTTATTAGAGAACATGTAGCTAATAGTGACATTTGTCTTGATTATTTTAGTACTGATGAATAATTTGACATTTTTACAAAACCCTAAGTGAAGAGAGATTTTGTTATCTT
>UESW01003039.1:0-41872 GCA_900491605.1 Calamus simplicifolius | reverse complement strand
CTTTCTCATTTTATTCGACTCCAATCTCTTCCAAACTCTTCCCCACTCATCCCAAAACCAAAATTTCTTAAATCCTTCATCCACTAGAATCCTATGGCACCCAAACAAAGGGGATCCGTGTTCGGTGGACCGATGACGACAGGAAATGACCGTGAGGCATCCAGCATGGCAGCCCTCTCCAAGTTCATCCTCCACTTCGTCCACTTCTACTCTAAGCGCCATCCTAAGTCCTTCTTCGCCTCAGGTTGACACCCTAGCTGGCCGTGTGATTACCATGGGTAGAAAAGTTGATTTTCACTTCTTTGAGGCCGAGGGTTTTTCTATTGGGCAGCAGTTAAAGGAGTTAGGATGGAGAAGGTTTGTTCTCTTGATGTACCTACTTACCCCACTTTAGTTAAAGAGTTTTATCATAATCTTTCTAGAAGAGATGGAGGAATCATAAGTTTTGTTAGAAGAAGAAGGATTCACTTAACTTCTGAGATATTAGGAAACCTTTTAGAGATTCTTGTTGTTGGATTAATAGCTAATTCCCACAGAGAGAGCAGAAGCATTATCTAGAATGCTTGGAAGAAAGTCACAGAATTTGAAAAGGTTAGGGCAAACCAGTTGCCCCTAGGGCTCAATTATTACATAATATATGTAGTAGGATACTATTTCCAAAGACTGGTCGTTTTGAGTATGTCTCGGAGCGAAACATTGTGATTATGGACTGTGTTCTGACAGGTCAGCCTATAAATTTAGCTGGATGATGTTATGGTATATGGCTGAGGCTGGTAACAAGAAGAGATCAACTTTGCCTTACGGACATGATTTTGACTATAGCATTTCAGAACCAAGGTGTAGTTATTTCTGATAGTGAGCCTATGAAGAACCTTAGACATATAGACTGTTATAGCATTGCTACTATGTACCGTATGGGGTTCGTGAAGGTGAATGACAGATGGAAAAGGAAGGGACACCTAGATGACAGAGCAGCTAATATTGGAGCTGCGCACCATCAGAGGCTGGACCATCTATGAGGCATCCTTCACCTGAGCCCAGCTGACCATCACCACCATCACCTGTTTCTGCACCTGTTTCTATTCCTACTTCTGGATTTTTGCAATTCAATTGGAGCAGCTGAAAGAACTTTTTACAAGTCATGAAGAGAAAATGAAAATTGAATTGGATAGTAGACTTTTAAGCTTAAGAGAGCTCTATTACTCTTTGGAAGAAAAAGTCAACAATATTGAGTCATCCTTTGGAACCTCATTTGAAGCCTTGAAGACAGATCTTATGCACATTTTTAAGAAAATCAAGGATATTGGAGGAGAGTTTGAGACTTATTCCAAATATAATGCGGAGCTACAGGAGAAAGTCACTATTGCTGCTTCCTTGGTAGAGAATAAGTTAAATGACTTTATGAAGATACAAGAAAGTGGCATGGGAAAGATCCTAGAAGAACTTAAGAGACTTCTTAGATTTTGATTTTGATGTTTAATTTGCTTGTTGATGTAATAGAATGAAGTAATGAAATTTTGAAGTAAATATTTTGAAGTAAATATTTTGATATTTTGCTGAATCGTGTAATGAACATTCTGATGTAATGTTTCAATATTTAATGCATATTAAATTTGAATGTTTTGAAGTTTGATTTAAGCTTATGTTTGATGTTGAAGCACTTAAACTCTATAGTTGTTAATTTAAGCCTTAATGAACATTCTTCTAAACCTTTTTGTTGATTACAAAAAGGGGGAGAGAAGATGTTTATATATGCATAAATGTTATGGAAGAATGATATGTGCATGTTAAGCAATTAAAAGAATGGAGTATAGTACTTCAAGTATGCATGTTGAAAGGAATTAATGTCAAAAGGAATAAAGTTTCAATAGACTTAATATATGCACCAACATAGGGGAGCTACCTCATTAAGGGGAGCTTAACATTAATTTATAATGTTTTAACAATTATGCATTAATTGATTATGCATATACTCAATGTTTTTTCATCATAAAAAAGGAAGAGATTATTGAAAAATTATTGAGAAATTATTTACCCAATTAATTGATTTTGATTATTAACAAAAGCCATGAGTATATTCATTGTGTTTCTGATAAAATTGATAAGTGTTTCAGGAATTAAGATCGATTAATTATCCAAAAGGTATATAGAAATCAGTTTTGAATTGAATTTTAATATAGTATAACAAAGTTCAGTAGTTGGAGCCGACACCCAGACTCATTAGAGCCGACTCCAGAGCGTATCGGAACAGTTCAGGATTTTTGGCATGGTTTGGAGCCGACACCCTAACAGTAGGAGCCGACTCCAACATGAGATACAGAGAAACTATTTTTTGCTTCAGAAGCAGGAGCCAACACATGAGTTTTTGGAGCCGACTCTAACCTGAGTTATAGAGATTATGTTTTTGGAGCAATTCTTGGAGCCGATACCTCAGAATCGGGAGCCGACTCCAGATAGTGGTGAGTCGACGCTTTGTAAAGTCAGAGCCGACTCCATGTCGAATTACTTTTTGCAATTTTTGGAAACCCGATTTGGAGCGACATATGGAAAGTTGGAACCGACTCCAACCTATCAGAGGATGATTTTCAAAGTGACAGATCAGCTCCAACGGCTATATTTTCTCACCTACTCTTCAACGGATCTATTTTCTTGCATGGAGAACTCATCCAGGTACATTTCAACGGCTATTTTTTTACCTAATCTTGGATTAAAAATCTATAAAAAGGGGATATCCGACTGTTCAAAATATAGAGAAAATAGAGAAAAATAACAAAAAAATCAGGAAAATATCCAGTGAAAAAGAGAGAAATTTCAAAGAGAAATCTCTGAGTCACACCTTTCATCTGAAGAGAGTTTCTAGAGAAATCCAAAGCCTCAAAGATCAAAATCGGTGGATTTTCAAAGGAGAAAAGAAGAAGAGCAAAAGGCCTATTTTCTCAACATTCTCTTCAATGAATTTCTATCAAGAATCAGAGCTGAAGCTTGGTTCATCCATTCAAAAGAGAAGAGGAAAAGAAGAAAAGAAGAAAAGCTCACATCCAGATTGCTTCAATCAGGCTTTTCTAATCCTTGCCTATTTACATTGTTTATTTGCTCAATTAAGGAGCTTTTGAATTGTAAACTTTAATTTGAATTGTTGTTTGCTAATTCAATCAGGGGGATTGAATTAGTTGAGGTAGTTTACCTCGGACTAAGTTTAGCTTGGGTAAGTTTTGTGCTGGTAAACCTGTGAAAACTGGCTGGGTTCGTTGTGACCCCATGTAAAACAATAAGTTCGAGTTATGCTCTTGTAAAACAACTCAACTGTAATCAGGGGATTATAGTGTGGACCCAAGAGTTGCTTGGGAGTGGATGTAGGTGTGGCTAACACTGAACCACTATAAATCTTTTGTGTTTGTCGTGCATTTGTTCTCTCTCTCTTTATCATATTGTGCTTAGCTTGTATTAACTCACTTTACTTGGGCACTTTCACATCAAGCAAATTGTTTTCAAAGTGTTAAATTTTTCAAAGAACCCAATTCACCCCCCCCTCTTGGGTTGCCATCTGGGCCAACACTTTCCTTCTCCAAGGCGTCTTTGCAAACGTCCTAACCCAAAGCCCTCTTTCTCCTCGCTTCTTTCTTTCCTTCTTTCTTTCTCCATTCACCTCCGAAGTGACCATGAGAGAGTGCATCTCCATCACATTGGCCAGGCCAGCATCCAGGACGGCAACGCAACGATGGAAGATCAAAGAACATCATTTTTCTTTCTTTTTTCTTTTAGGTTGGCCTGCAGGATTGCCGACGATTAGCTGGTTGCGGTTGATCTTCTTTGACTGCTTCGAGAGTTCACTCCTCTTTCTCATCCAAAGGGCTTGGCCATTCAAAGTACGGAGCCAACCCAGCCTGGCTGCACCGCTAGTTGGATCACCGACCAGCTAGACTAAAGTTCAAAACGTGGAGAAGATTTGGGAATCTTCTCATGATTTCTTCTCTCTTTTCTCTAACATCCGGCTCCGTTTCTAGTTCTTACAAACGTTTGACGTTGGGATTCGTTTCCTTGCATCAATTCGTAGCCCGATGGCCAGATGCTAGGCGACAAGTTTGTCGGCAGAGGCGACGATGCCTTCAACACCTTCTTCAGCAAAACTAGTGCTGGAAAGCACGTTCCTTGCACCGTGTTTGTTGACCTTGAGCCAACTGTAATCGACGAGGTCTGCACCGGTGCCTACCGCCAGCTCTTCCACCGCGAGCAGCTCATCAACGGCAAGGAGGACGCTGCCAACAACTTCGCTCACGGCCACTACACCAGTAAGACCCCATCCATCTAATCTTTCTGGATGATATTTCACATCACCTTAGCGTTGGAAATCCGATTTTAATGTGTTCGTCGAAATGCTTCAGTCAGAAAGGAGATCATGGACCTATGTTTGGACCGCATCTAGGGCCGACAACTACATCGGCCTCCAGGGGTTCCTCGTGTTCCATGCGGTCAGTGGTGGGACTGGCTCTGAGCTTAGTTCTCTGCTTTTGGAGAGGCTCTCTGTGGACTATGGCAAGAAGTCGAAGCTCGGCTTTACCATATACCCTTCCCCTCATGTCTCGACGTCTGTCGTTGGGCCTTACAATAGTGTCCTCTCCATCCACTCTCTTCTTGAGCACACCGATGTCGCCATGCTCCTCGATAACAAGGCCATCTACGACATCTGCTGCCGCTCCCTCAACATCGAGCATCCCACCTACACCAATCTAAACCGCCTTGTCTCCCAGGTTAACATAACCCCCATATCGCCCTCCTTCTGTATCTGATCTTGTCTTCTTGGTGTTGAAGCCTTTTGGATGATGCTTAAAACAGGTGATTTCATCGCTGATCGCCTCGCTCTGGTTCTACGGTGCTCTGAACGTGGATGTGAATGAGTTCCAGACCAACCTCGTGCCCTACCCAAGGATTCACTTCATGCTCTCCTCCTATGCCCCGTTGATCTTGGCCGAGAAGGCCTACCACAAGCAGCTATCGGTGGCGGAGATCACCAACAACGCATTTCAGCCTTCTTCCATGATGGCCAAGTGCGACTCGAGGCACCGAAATTTTGACCGGAAACTATTACGATGCCGACGCTTTTTAAATCGTCGGCATCGTAATTCTGCCAACGCTTTTTAAAGCGTCGGCATTATAATTTGCCGATGCTTTTAAAAAGCATCGACAAATTTCGTCTCCACTCCCAATTTCCCAACGCTTATAGAAGCATCGAGAAGCTATTTCCGACGCTAAAAAAGCGTCAGAAAATTACTTTAAAAGCGTCGCCGTTCCTAAAAGTTATTGTAGTGTATATCACCCACAATCTACTATATCTGATATTTTCTATGAAACCCCTTTGCAGTACCACTCAGAGCTAATCACTTATGAATCATGACTTGTTGTCAAAAAGGTTTGCTCTTTAGAGGTTGTATTGCCTTTGTCAAGAGTTTTCCTTCTAGCCTCTAAATGTAATACATTCCTGATTTCAAAGTATTTTTAGAAGATTGAAGAGCACCCAAAGTGATATACTAGAGAGGAGAAACTGACAAGAGAAGGTTTCAAATGGTTTATTGGGAAATAGTGTTAAAGTTCATATCAGGAACAATGGTAATCCAAAGTATGGGCAAGATAAAGAAAACTAACTCTTCATATCATTAGATAGATTCTTATGTGTATCGAGATACTTTGTGTATTGCAGTACACATATGTATCACAATACATCGTCCACAATACATAACTCATGTTTCATTAAAATCTATAAATTCTTTAATATAGAAAATATAAGTTTATAGTTTAAGAAATATACGAACTCTTGTCTGACTCACGCATAACTCTTAGATCCCGATGTGCTAATCATGTAGCTCTACATATATCAGAATATGTCTACAAAATTAAATAATACATTTGTTATATCTTGAAAGTAAAGGATATATATATATATATATATATATATATATATATATATATATATATGTGTGTGTGTGTGTGTGTGTGTAATGTACAATAAAATTAAATATTTTAATATAGAGTCTTAAAAGATTAAATTACAAGATACATGTTCCCTCTCGAAGAACCAGTAATGAGCTAACTTCATCCACTAATGAGGGGGTATATCAGAAGGATAAGTACCAACTACCTGCTTCTTGGTCATATCGACAACTTGTACTTCATCTTCAAATATACTTTATATTCTTTCTATTTTTGGTTGAAAGACTTCAGTACAAAATCATGAGAGGATGAAGGGAGTACAAACTTGGACTACAAAATAAAATAATTGTTAAGTCAAGTAAATGTTTTAAATAATCATGCAAACACTAAAAGAAAATAAAGAAATATAAAATATATTCATATATCCATTATCTAATACCATGTCGATACAAAGTATTGTTACTAAAAGAATATTAAAAATACCATAATATATCAATTATGCAAAATAAATAAATTAATATATTCTGTTGGTTTTCATATGTTATGGATGAAACTTTGTGTCATGACTCAAATCAAAAAGGTATGGCATTGCTCTCTTTTATTTTTATTTTTTATTTTTTTCTATCAATGGACACTACCATAGTTGATTGCATAAGATATCGAATTCTTTATCTATTATGCTATGCAGGGAGCTTAGACTGATAGCAATGTTCATTTCCTATCAAGTATCACCATCTCATACCTTATATGCTATACTTTATCTGCAAAAGTTGAGTGGCCTTGGATGGCAGAATCACCATCTCATACCTTACCTTAAAGTTCATTTCCTATCAAGTATTTAAGCTCTTGATGCAATGTTGAAGCTATAGTCTTAATACTAACAAAATGGATGACCTAATTAAAATGAAACAAACTGTTCGTAAGTGTCTTGATGCAATACATTCATATGTTAGTGTCTTGATGCAATACATTCATATGTTATGCCGAGTATTATTACTAAAAGAATATAAAACATAGCATAATATATCAACTATGCAAAATAAGAAATGTTTAGATTCAATTTTTTACCTATACAACTCGTAAAATCTCAACTTTATACGTCGAAAGCATGTCATTCCACTTTGCATAGTTCAGTGGATAAAGTCGATGCCTCCGTGCAACTATTCCTAAAAAGGAACTCAATAAGCTAGCTGCTTTTTTAATTGGCTGCCCCAACTGATTGCACTCAACCATTATCTTCTCATCCTCGCACATCTACTAGACATCTCATACTACCATGGGCTCGCATCTGCATGTAACCCTCCCATATCCATCAGCATAAAAATAGATATAAGTAGACTATAGTAAGAAGTGTAAAAAAATTTTATCAAACCAAATAAAAAATATAAATTGCCTAAGTATGTAGCTCATCATTTGCTACATCGACAGTAGGATCATGTTGCACCGAGGATGATGGACCTGCAGTAGACTGATGTGCCGAAGGACTGAATGCAACGTCCGATACAAAAAATAAGATATGATATTTAAACTTAAAATGCAATAAATTATAATAACTTACGATAGTCAGATATTATTTCACTATGGAATAACACAACGATGTGCTTGTGCCATTGATTTCTAATCCAATACAATACTTTCATTTTTTTTTCGTTACTCTACCTGCAGTTGAAAACTTATACAATTTTGCATTATTTATGAAATCGCTATACCATTGAGGTCTATTAAATACTGTCTCGACACCTTAAAGATATCTTGAACAAAATGTTAAATACTCTTCAGCAATATATCCTTCCGCAATCGAACCCTCTAGATAGGCTCTGTTTTGTACATAATCTTTTAATTGCACAAGATACCTATAAGATAAATAAATTTATAAACATAGCATAATTATGATGCTACTTTTATTAAAAATTATAGTGTACCGGTCAATAAAATATATCAGACTCTATAGTGTACCTCTCAATAGGGTGCATCTATTTATAGTGTACCGATCCATCAAACTTGACTTCCAAAGCTAAGTGAATGAGTAGATATACCATAATAGTAAAAATTCAAGAGGAAAAATCTTCTTCATCTGACAAAGTATAATCGTAACTGTTGGGGAGCACGGAATACCCCCAAGATCACGGCTATAGCGTATATGAGTAATACAAAAAACTTTTACCGTTCTAATCTATGAGTATAAGATCATACCTTCAGATTTGAACTTTGGAACACTTTGATTCGATTGCTCGACCTCAACCTTTTAGCCTTCCATCGTATTCCCGAAAATACCTTCCTTCTCTCACAAGATGGTGGGATCTCTCGGCCGACCTAGGGTTTCTTGTTTTTCTTTTTTCTCAAAAATGTTAACTCTAGCAACCAACTGAGAGGGTATTTATAGGGCTACAACAGGGACCAATAGGCAAATATGAAAAGGACTTTCCACGTAATTAAATCTTCCAATCCTACCCCGGGTTAGGATTCAATTACGTAAATTACAATTCATTCCACTAAAGAATTATAATTGTACTCCTAATCATATTCGAATTTATATTTTCGAGCCTTTAATATTAAATACTTATTATCTTCCCACGTTAAGATTATAGATATCCACCAATTAAATTTAATTACTGATAATATAATTTAATTGGCTTTTATTATCCTTGAGACTTATCCACTTAACTTATTTGATGTATCGGATTCAAAATCCACTTGCAAGATTTGATATAATCAAAACTTATAAGCTTTCTCAAGGGGATATCATCAATCCAAATTAACAGGACATGGATTCCTTCAACTATTAATATTCACCATATATATAATGTTATTGCCCAACCCATTGAGTTTATTGACTCATATAGAATCTCACTCTATGTGTAATCAAAGCAATAATCACTACATACATGTGTCTAGAAATAGAATTCGGATTAAGAGCATAAGTAATCATAATATTCATGAGTTTTAAATTATTTTATAAAGTCAGTATAAAATAATTAACTCAACTAGGTCCTATTCAATACACACAAAGTGTACTAACATAAATAGTTAGAATAAATCATTCCCTGTAGTCAAGACAGACCTACTAAAAATTTATGCTACAGTTCTACTGATGGTGTGTCCAATTCCATCTAAAACTGTGAACAATAAACTTGTATTCCAAAAGAACCGATGATCTAGTCTTCTGTGTGTAAGCCGTACTCTACACACTAGATCAAATACTCTTTGTAAATACTAGACACATGCATATATAGTAAATGGCACACATTGCTCAAAATGAATTTTCATTAAAATGTAAAGACATAACATAAAGCATATCTTTTAGTCTATATCTCTATCAGTAACATCAGACTCAAACTGATCAAGCTCTTCATGATCAATAACTTTTGAATATAATGCCTTAAAGAATGATGATAACCAAATTATAACTACAAGAACTTGTTTAGGCATTTATGATTTGAAAGCTATTGGCAAGATATCTTGCATCAATATATGACCATCATGACTTTTGAGATTAAAATTTTTTATATCTTTAAGATGCACACACCTTGAAATATTTAATGCATATCCATCAAGTATTTTTATATTTTTTCAATACTGTCAGAAAATTATCTTTTTCTTGAGCATACATTGTATAAGATGCAAAAGGCAAATAAATTCTATCATTAGCAAGCATTTTGGGATGAAGCTTCGATTGGATATCCAATTTTTTTAAATCTAGTCGTGCCTTTATATTATCATTGGTCTTTCCATCAAGATTCAATAATGTTCTAAGCAGATTATCACAAACATTCTTCGCTATATGCATGACATCAAGATTATGCTAAATAAGATTATGTTCCTAATAAGGTAAGTCAAAGAAGATATTTCTTTTCTTCCATAAATGTTTGCTAGGCTGATATGTAGATGCTATTTGTATATCTTCCTTTTTTTTCAACTTCAAATCCTATGCATCCATACTACCAATAGTCACTTTTTCTAACAATTCTTCTTGATCATTCCTTTCTCTTTTTTTAGAAGACTTCGAGAATTTTTCATATATGTAATTGATGGAATCAATTTTTCTATGAACATTAGTTCCAGAAGGTGGAATAGGTGCACATTCTAATTCTATGGTACCATCAAATAAATCTTTCTAAAATAAAATGAATGATTTGGTTCTAACCATCGATGATGTCCCATATAACAAAATTTTTCTTCATGTTTTAACCAAATTGAATGTGTCAAATTTGCACAACAAGGATATGCAACCCGTCCCTTTGTATTCTAGCCAATTAAATTAGCATATGCTGAAAAATCATTAATAGTCCCAATAAAGCTGCCTATAGTTTAAATGTTTCATCATTGGAAGCATCAATTGCATCGACACCTTTCCATAATTATTTCAATTCTTCTATTAAAGTTTGCAAAAAAATATCAATATCATTTTCTGAACCCTTATCACCTTGAATAACCATTGACAAGATAAGTGAGGATTGTTTCATGCACAACCATGATGGTAAATTGTATGGTATTAGAATAACTGGCCAAGTGTTATACATAGAATTTAGAGTCTAAAAAGGATTGAAGCCATTTAAAGCTAAACCCAACCGAACATTATGAATATCAAAGGCAAAATCAGAATGCCTAGTATTAAATACTTTCCATGCTAAACTATATGCCGGATGTCTTAACATTCCATCCTTCATACGCCCTTCATCATGCTATCGCATTAATGAAGCTATTTTGATGATGAATATAGCATCTTCAATCGAGAAATAAGAGAAAAATAACACAATACCTTTGCTGATTTTTTTATTATGTTCATTATATCATCCTCATCTTCTTCGTAAGTTGTCCATCGTGAAGATCCACATACATTACATGACTTTTGATCAGCATTTTTACCATGATATAACATATAGACTTTTGGACAACTATGGATCTTTTGATATCCAAGATCTAATTTGCTGACAACTTTCTTTACTTCATAATAAGAGAATGGTAAACCAGAGCCTTTTGAAAATGCACTCTTTAGTAACTTGAGAAACATGGCAAAACTATTTTTGAACCATCCATTCATATATTTTATATGGAATAAATATATAATAAAAGAAATCTTAAAAAATTTTAAATAGCCCGGATATAATTGTTCATCTGCATCTTTAATTAATTATGATACCGAGCTAACTCAGTAGTTGATGATTGCATATTCTTCTCGATAAATGTTTGTTCTATAAATGTAGAACCATCACATATTTCAGATATTTTTGTATATTAGTTGAATCTTCAAAGTTTTGAACACTATGTCAAAAAGCATCTGCGATCAAACCTGTCATATCATCTTCTATAAGATTATCTTGCATATTATTGGATCCAAGATCAGATGAGGGTTGATTACTTGATATTGGAAACATAAATTTTTTATAAAAAATCCACTCAGTATAACCTCTTGCAAAACCATTCCATATCAAATGTTCTTCAACAGTTTGTGGATCTAGACAAGAACTGTTAACACATCGTCGACATGAACATGAAACCCAATTCATCCCCCCTCTTGAGTTTCAATATCTAGGCAATAAATGGTATCAGAGTAGGTGCTCCAGATTTTATTTGTTTTCACAAACAAGAGCCAAAAATCAAATGGCAGCCCATATGGGATCAATGTTGACTGAGGGATAGTCAATCAATAGACATCCTCTATTTTATGGCACAAACTACACATATTAGAAAGTGATGACGCCAAGAAACCCTCCTCGAACGTCGGGGATGACGGACGTCTCCCTCCTCGGAGTCCTGCAAGAAAAGTCCCCGGGGACCGGTGGCACCGGTGGGGACCCTCCGACGATCAAGTCAGTTGCTTGGGCTCAAACAAAGAACCGCTCCAGCCAAAAGGAGCTGAGGCGGTTAGGGTTTTTGCTGGGAGGAAGAAAGCTCAGAAAAACCAGAGTTCCGATCCCACTTACAGCGTGAGTATGTGTCTTTTATACCTGTTCGAATATCATAACTTGCGGCCTCGGGAGATCTTCATCGTACCGTTGCCGGTTGATATGACTGGGCTCCATTGCTAGAGGTAGCGAGTCGTACGCCGTAGCGAGGAACGGTGATGCACAGGGACATGCAACGCGCCAAACACCATTATGAGGCATGGCCCTCCGTAATGGGGCACAATCACGGAAGTACCAGATGGTACGCTGCGGCAAGGCATGGTCATGTACAGGGGCATGCAATGCGCCAAACCTCGTTATGAGGCATGACCCTCCATAACGGGGCACAATCACGGAAGTACCATATGGTACGCTGCGGCAAGGCATGGTCATGTACAGGGGCATGCAACGCGCCAAACCTCGTTATAAGGCATGACCCACCGTAACGGGGCACAATCATGGAAGTTTCGGATGGTACGCTGCGGCAAGGCATGGTCATGCGCTGAAAATCATGTGCAAGCACCGTGCAACCTGATGGTTGTTGTTTTCCTTGGCAGTTGAGTCGCATGTTGATCGCTGATGACCCCACCCCGAAGGGATATCGGAGGTGGGGACGGTGTGCCCCGAGACCGGTGGGGGCCCCCGGGGTTAAGAAATGATGATCCCACCCCCCGACCCCGAGGAGGTGCCGGGGGTGGGGGAATGACGACGCACCCCGAGACCGGTGGAGGCCCCGGGGTTAAGAAATGATGACCCCATCCCCCGACCCCGAGGGGGTGCCGGGGGTGGGGGAATGACGATGCACCCCGAGACCGGTAGGGGCCCCGGGGTTAAGAATGATGACCCCATCTCCCGATCCCGAGGGGGTGCCGGGGGTGGGGCAATGACGATGCACCCCGAGACCGGTGGGGGCCCCGGGGTTAAGAAATGATGACCCCATCCTTCGACCTCGAGGGAGTGCCGGGGGTGAGGGAATGACGATGCACCCCGAGATCGGTGGGGGCCCCGGGGTTAAGAAATGATGACCCCACCCTCTGACCCGAGGGGGTGCCGGGGGTGGGGGAATGACGATGCACTCCGAGACCGGTGGGGGCCCCGAGGTTAAGAAATGATGACCTCACCCCCCGATCCTAAGGGGTGCCGGGGGTGGGGGAATGACGATGCATCCCGAGACCGGTGGGGGCTCCGGGGTTAAGAAATGATGACCCCACCCCCCGACCCCGAGGGGGTGCCGGGGGTGGGGGCATGACGATGCATCCTGAGACCGGTGGGGCCCCGGGGTTAAGAAATGATGACCCCACCCCCCGACCCCGAGGGGGTGCTGGGGGTGGGGGCATGACGATGGCTGCCGTTACCTTCTCTGACGATGCTGGGATCAGTCATATCAGATGCTCCCTCGCCTCTGGGGCGAAGCGGGTCCCATCGCTGAGGCTCAAGGGGCGTTCTCCACGTGGCTGATCCCTATCCTTGACTTTTATGCGGACGGTGCGGGGAATGTAAGGAGGCGGCCCTCCATACACCGCGCCAGCCATGATCACCCTCGAGAATGAGGACGGGCTCTTTGGAGTCCGCGCAAAAAGGCGTATCATCATTTCCTCTCATTACGGCGACGTCAGCAAGGTCCCATCACCGGCTGGGGGCGTGCCGCACCACGCGCCGGGGCGCTCCTCGAGACGAAACGGCGTATAGCAAGAAGCCGCGTGGCCGATGAGACATGGCGGGACATTTTGAAAACCCAATAAAGCTAGCCAAGGGGGGCGGACTGATGCCTCATCGCCATCGTCTTCTTCCTTGGTTGTTCCCCAGTTTCTCCTGCGACTTGCGAGCCCGCACCCGGTTTTCTTTGGCCTCCCAGGTTAGCTTCTCTTGCCTCATCCATGAGTTCCCCTTCCTGGACCTCGGAGGACGGCTCTGAGGATCGTCCTCCCTCTGTGAGGCGCCAGACCTTCCCTACTCCTTCTCCCCCACCTGAGTGGTCCTCTGATTCGGAGGACCACATCCCTTTGGCCCGGCGATGGGCCACCGGTGGGGCCCCATCGAGGGGCCACTGGCTGAGGGCCGGGACCTCCTCGAGGGTGGAGGAGTCCCCAGAGGGGACAGCCTCCGTCATGAAGCGACCGAATATGGAAAGGATCGGGGCCCGCTATAAAATCCCTTGGGAGATTGAGTTATTCCTGCCCACACCTGACGACCGGGTCATCTCCTCCCGACCCAGTCGAGTAGCTCTCTATGAGATCTGCCTGCAGGCAGGTCTCCGTCCTCCCTTTCACCCTTTCTTTGTCAGCCTACTCGATTTCTACTCCTTGACTCCCTCTCAGCTAGTCCCGAACTCCTGTCGCGTGATTAGCGCCTTTGTCAAGTATTGGAACGGGTGTTGGCCTGCGGCGCAGCTAGATGCCTGCGGGACCTAGCTCTCACTTGACCGGCCGGGTGTCGGGTCTTGGCTGTGATGAATCGTTGGTGCACCGCTCCTCTGGCGGTCAGCGGGGCTTTGTGCCTGGCTAGTGCAGGGCTTTTAGTGCCGACGGGGCGCCGGGCTTTTTCTGTTGAGAGCCAGTGGCACACTGCTCTGCCAATGGTACACTGGGCTTTGAGTGCCGACGGGACGCCGGGCTTTTGCTGTTGAGAGCCAGTGGCACACTGCTCTGCCAGTGGTACACTGGGCTTTATGCCTGGCTAGCGCAGGGCTTTGAGTGCCAACGGGATGCCGGGCTTTTGCTGTTGAGAGCCAGTGGCACACTGCTCTGCCAGTGGTACACTGGGCTTTGTGCCTGGCTAGTGCAGGGCTTTGAGTGCCGACGGGGCGCCGGGCTTTTGTTGTTGAGAGCCAGTGGTGCACTGCCCTGCCAGTGGTACACTGGGCTTTGTGCCTGGCTAGTGCAGGGCTTTGAGTGCCGACGAGGCGCCGGGCTTTTGTTGTTGAGAGCCAGTGGCACATTGCTCTGCCAATGGTATACTGGGCATTGTGCCTGGCTAGTGCAGGGCTTTGAGTGCCGACGGGGCACCGGGCTTTTGTTGTTGAGAGCCAGTGGCACACTGCTCTGCCTGTGGTACACTGGGCTTTGTGCCTGGCTAGCGCAGGGCTTTGAGTGCCGACGGGATGCCGGGCTTTTGCTGTTGAGAGCCAATGGCACACTGCTCTGCCAGTGGTACACTGGGCTTTGTGCCTGGCTAGTGCAGGGCTTTGAGTACCGACGAGGCACCGGGCTTTTGTTGTTGAGAGCCAGTGGCGCCCTGCCCTGCCAGTGGTACACTGGACTTTGTACCTGGCTAGTGCAGGGCTTTGAGTGCCGACGGGGCGCCGGGCTTTTATTGTTGAGAGCCAGTGGCACACTGCTCTGCCAATGGTACACTGGGCTTTGTGCCTGGCTAGTGCAGGGCTTTGAGTGCCGACGGGGCATCGGGCTTTTGTTGTTGAGAGCCAGTGGCACACTGCTCTGCCAGTGGTACACTGGGCTTTGTGCCTGGCTAGCGCAGGGCTTTGAGTGCCGATGGGAAGCCGGGCTTTTGCTGTTGAGAGCCAGTGGCACACTGCTCTGCCAGTGGTACACTGGGCTTTGTGCCTGGCTAGTGCAGGGCTTTGAGTGCCGATGGGGCGCCGGGCTTTTGTTGTTGAGAGCCAGTGGCACACTGCTCTGCCAGTGGTACACTGGGCTTTGTGCCTGGCTAGTGCAGGGCTTTGAGTGCCGACGGGGCGCCGGGCTTTTGTTGTTGAGAGCCAGTGGCACACTGCTCTGCCAGTGGTACACTGGGCTTTGTGCCTGGCTAGTGCAGGGCTTTGAGTGCCGACGGGCGCCGGGCTTTTGTTGTTGAGAGCCAGTGGCACACTGCTCTGCCAGTGGTACACTGGGCTTTGTGCCTGGCTAGTGCAGGGCTTTGAGTGCCGACAGGGCGCCGGGCTTTTGTTGTTGAGAGCCAGTGGCACACTGCTCTGCCAGTGGTACACTGGGCTTTGTGCCTGGCTAGTGCAGGGCTTTGAGTGCCGACGGGGCGCCGGGCTTTTGTTGTTGAGAGCCAGTGGCACACTGCTCTGCCAGTGGTACACTGGGCTTTGTGCCTGGCTAGTGCAGGGCTTTGAGTGCCGACGGGGCGCCGGGCTTTTGTTGTTGAGAGCCAGTGGCACACTGCTCTGCCAGTGGTACACTGGGCTTTGTGCCTGGCTAGTGCAGGGCTTTGAGTGCCGACGGGGCGCCGGGCTTTTGTTGTTGAGAGCCAGTGGCACACTGCTCTGCCAGTGGTACACTGGGCTTTGTGCCTGGCTAGTGCAGGGCTTTGAGTGCCGACGGGCGCCGGGCTTTTGTTGTTGAGAGCCAGTGGCACACTGCTCTGCCAGTGGTACACTGGGCTTTGCAAAGATTTAGATAGCTAAAATTGAATCTTGTTAGCATTGGATAAGGGGTGAAAACCCGAGCAACACGGATGATACTTAACATGAAAAGAGGGATACATTACTGATAATACCGGCGGAGGTTATCCGCATTCCACGTCCTAGGGAGGGGTATCCCCTCGAGTTCTTCAATTTTGTAAGCCCCGTGGCGCAGCGTCTCGGTGATCCGGTAAGGTCCCTCCCAGTTAGGGGCTAGCTTGCCTCCCTCAGTTGGCTTTGAGACCTCAGCCCGTCGAAGGACTAGATCTCCTGGTAGGAACGTCCGGGGGCGCACGCGTGCGTTGTAGTACCTCGCGGCCCGTTGCCGGTAGGCTGCCATTCGAAGCCGCGCCCTGTCCCGCACTTCCTCCACCAGGTCGAGGTTGGCTCGCAGTTGGTCAGGGTTACCTTCTTCACTATAAGCCTCCACCCGGGGGCTGGGTGCTCCAATCTCCACAGGGATAACAGCTTCAGAGCCAAAGACTAAGCTGAACGGCGTTTCTCCAGTGGGGGCTCGAGGCGTCGTATGATAGGCCCATAGCACGTTGGGGAGCTCCTCTACCCAACGTCCCTTGCAGCCGTCCAGTCGAGACTTCAGTCCTTGGAGGATGATTCGGTTGATCACTTCGGCTGCCCCGTTGGTTTGAGGATGCCCGACGGAAGTGAACCTCTGAAAAATACCCAGCTCGGAGCAGAACTCCCGAAAGGCGCATTGTCAAACTGACGGCCATTATCAGTGACCAGTGTGCGCGGCAGCCCGAACCGACATATGATTGACTTCCAGAAAAAAGATCTCACTTTGCTCTCAGTAATCTTGGCCAGAGCCTCAGCTTCAACCCACTTGGTGAAGTGGTCCACCGCCACCAAGAGGAACTTCCGCTGCCCGGAAGCCGGGGAAATGGACCCAAGATATCCATGCCCCACTGGGCAAAGGGCCAAGGCGCCACCACGGGGTCAGGTTAGATGTCGGTTGTCGCTGGATATTGGCATGACGTTGGCAGCTATCACACTTCTTGACAAGCTCGGCCGCGTCCTCCTTCATTGTCAACCAAAAGTACCCTTGGCGCAGGGCCTTGTAAGCCAGGGCTCTGCCCCCCAGATGACTCCCGCATACGCCTTCGTGGATCTCCCTGAGGATATAATCTGATTCAGCTGGCCCCACACACCTGAGGACCGGGTACGAGAAAGATCTCCGATAAAGCTTCCCGTCCATCATCAAGAATCTCGGGGCCCTTCGTCTGAGCAGCTTGGCCTCTGCGGGTCCTCCGGGAGAGTGCCGTCAGTCAAGTACCGGATGTAGGCGTCCATCCAGGAGGGCTCCTGCTCCACCGGTAGCACTTCATCCGCGGCCTCAATGCTGGGACTTGTAGGTGCTCCACGTACGTTCTTCCCAACGTCCCCTCGACCGAAGTGGCCAAACGGGACAGCGCGTCAGCCCTGGCATTCTCCGCCCTGGGGATATAGCTGACGCGGAAATAAGAAAAATGAGACGCCTGGGACTGCACCTTGCTCAAGTAGCGGGACATGGTGGGGTCCCTAGCCTCGTACTCCCCGGCAACTTGTCCAGAAATGAGTTGAGAGTCCGTGAAGGCCCTCAAGCGCCCCGCGCCCAGCTCCTTAGCTAGTCTCATCCCCGCCAGCAGGGCTTCGTACTCCGCCTGATTATTGGTCGCCGGGAACTGGAATCTGAGAGCGTACTCCACCACGTCTCCCTCCGGGCTTGCGAGAATGAGTCCGGCTCCACTCCCTTGAGAGTTTGCCGCTCCATCTACATGCAGGATCCAATCCTCCACCTCCCCAGATGAGGGAGGGTCCACAAACTCCTCCGGTCGCGCCTCCTCCACGTCCTTCTCGGTCCAGGAGCACTCGACTAGGAAATCCGCCAACACCTGGGACTTCATGGCTGATCTTGGCCGGATGGACAGGTCGAACTCGCTTAGCTTGATGGCCCATTTAGCCAGCCGGCCGGAGGTGTCGGGGCGAGACAGAATAGCTCGCAGGGGCTGATCCGTAAGCACCACGATGGGATGAGCTTGAAAATAAGGCCGAAGGCGCTGAGTAGAGACCACCAGGGCGAAGATAATCTTCTCAGTTTTTGAATACCTGGTCTCAGCGTCATGGAGTACCTTGCTGGTATAATAGATTGGCTTCTGGGCTCCGTCGGTATCCATGCGCACAAGCACAGAGCTAACGGCCTCCGGGGAAGCGGCCAGATATAAAAGAGCTCCTCTCCATTTTCAGGCTTGGACAGCAGCGGTGGAGTGGAGAGAAACTGCTTCAATTCTTCAAAGGAGCCCTGACACTCTTTCGTCCACTCGAAGCCGTTAATCTTGCGCAGCGCCTTGAAAAAAGGCAGGCACCTCTCCGCCGACCTTGACATGAAACGACTCAAGGCCGCCACCCTCCCCGTCAGGCGCTGCACCTCCTTCTTGCTGACCGGGGGCCGCATCTCCAGGATGGCTCTGATCTTGTCGGGGTTGGCCTCGATCCCGCGCTGGGTCACCATGAAACCCAGGAACTTGCCAGCCGCTACTCCGAAGGCGCATTTGTGGGGGTTGAGCTTCATCCGGTACCGGCGCAGATTGTTGAAAGTCTCCTCGAGGTCTGCCACATGGTCTTCTGCGTGGTGCTCTTGGTCAGCATGTCATCCACATATACCTCCATGTTGCGCCCCAGCTGATCCTCAAAAACCTTGTTCATTAATCTTTGGTAAGTAGCCCCGGCGTTTTTCAGTCCAAAGGGCATCACCCTGTAACAGTAGATCCCCTTCTCCGTGACAAAGGAGGTTGCTTCTTCATCTGCTGAGCTCATCTTGATTTGATTATACCCCGAGAACGCATCCATGAAACTGAGCGTCCCATGCCCGGAGGTGGCGTCCACCAGCTGGTCGATTCGGGGGAGCGGGAAGCTGTCCTTGGGACACGCCTTATTGAGGTCGGTGAAATCCACGCACATTCTCCAGCTTCCACTGGCCTTACGAACCATCACGACGTTCGCCAACCAGTCGGGGTAGCGCACCTCGCGGATGTGGCCAGCCGCCAGCAGCTTCCGCACCTCCTCGTCAACAGCCTTCTGCCGGTCGGGGCAAAACTCCTTTTCTTCTGCCTGACGGGCCGGCACTCCGGTCGAATGTTGAGCTGATGTGTAATCACCTCCTCCGGGATCCCGGGCATGTCGGACGCTGACCATGCGAAGACGTCGGCGTTGGCCCGCAGAAAGGTGAGGAGCCGGTCACGGGCTTCGTCGGAAGTAAGGCTCCAACTCGAACCGTCTGCGCGGGGTCCTCCCCGAGGGGGAAAGTGAGCAGCCGCTCGGCCGGTTCCCCCCTCCTCTCCAAGTCTCGTGGGTCAAGGGCCTCGGGTGTCGGTGCAGATGGCGGTGCAAGCGCTGCCTCCTGGGGACTGGGGGCCAAGTGATAGCATAGCGCCGGCAGGTCCTGCTCTCCTCGCATCTCGCCGATCCCACTGGCGGTTGGGAACCTCACCAGGAGCCGCTTGGTGGATATGACGGCATCCAAGAGGTTGAGCCCGGGCCTCCCAAGAATCGCGTTGTACGCCAGGGGCACACGGACTACCAAAAATTTTATAAGGACAGTGCTCTGGCACGGAGCCGTTCCAGCCGTCACGGGAAGAGTAATTTCCCCCTCGACCCTCACAGAATCTCCTGTGAATCCCATCAAAGGCGTGACGACAGGTCGAAGTAGATCATGCGACAGATTCATGCGAACAAAGGCATCGTAGTTCAAAACATCTACGGAGCTTCCACTGTCGACTAGGATTCGTTTTACAGGATGTTTAGCAATCGTCATGGATACGACGACGCTATCATCATCTTTATTTACAACCCCCTCCAAATCCTTTTCGAAAAAAGGAATTACAGCCTCCGCTCCTTCCTCTCCCCTTGGTCTCTTCGGCGGGCCTCCTGCCCCCAGGAAATCATCGCCACTGTCTTCTCCGTCGGGGTGTTATCGATCACCGGCGGTGCAGGCGCTGACGGGCCGGGAGCTCCCGGGTTGTTCCTTTGGACAAACTTCCTCAGATGGCCTTGTTGAATGAGGTCTTCAATGGCTTTCTTCAGCTGCCGGCAGTCGTCGGTGTTGTGGCCATGGTCCCGGTGGTAGCGGCAGTAGAGATTTTTGTTCCGGGGATCTTTGGGTTGATGGGAGGAGGGCGTTGCAGATAGGGCTCCCCTTCGATCTCGAGCAGGATCTGGGATATTGGGGCAAGCAGCGGAGTGTAAGGCCCGTCTCTCGGTGCAGGAGGTCGAGGACGGTGGTCTGGTCGGCGAGGAGGCTCGGGCCTCCTGGGGCGGGCTTCGGCAGGTTCTGGCTGGGTTGGCTTCCTGGGTATGCTCCCGCCAGCTTCACGCCGGGAAAAGTCAGCTTCGTCTGCCCGGATGTACTTCTGGGCGCGGATCAAAAGTTCGGAGTAGGAACCCGGCGGCTTTTTGTCAAGAGAGTATGCGAAGCGAGAAGGGCGGAGCCCCCGCTTCAGAGCCAAGGTAGCCACCGAGTCTTCCAAGTTATAGACCTCCAGGGCGGCCTCCTTAAACCGGGCGACATAGTCCCGCAGAGGCTCGCCATTCTTCTGCTGAACGGCAAACAGACTGTCCGCCACCCTCGGGATCTTCCGGCAGGCGTCAAAGTGGGCCAGAAAAGCCCTCTCCAACTGGCGAAAGGAGTCGATGCTTCGTGGCGGCAGGCGGGAATACCAAGCCCGGGCAGCTTTTTTCAGAGTAGCCGGGAAAGCCACACACATAAGCGAGTCAGTGGCCCCCTGAACTTGCATGAGTACCTTGTAGCTCTCCAAATGGTCCAGGGGGTCCGTAGTCCCATCGTATGGGTCCAGCTGAGGAAGGCGAAATCTGGTAGAGATGGGCTCCTCCATGATGCGGCGGGACAGGGGAGGTCGACTGTCGTAGTCAGTCTCTGGCAGGTGGGTGATCCGACGGCTAAGTTCTTCCAGCTTCTGGTTGCACTCCTCGAGTCGACGCTCAGCTCGACGAGGCATCCGGCCATCAAAGGAACCCTCCCCTGAAGACTCAGAAGAAGAAGAACGGGGGCGGCGATGCCGGCGCGGGCGCTCCGCCTCCTTTCCGTGCCGCCGCTTTGGAGAGACGCTGGCGTGACGAGAAGGAGACCGGGGCCTTTTGGATGCCTCGCGGTGATGCGGCTTGGCCGGGGATCGGCGGCGATGATCTGCAGGAACTGGTGATCTCCGGCGGGAGGAATGCTGGCTAGGCTGCATCACCCCAGGGACAGACGGGTTCGGCTCCGGTTGCCGCAAGGCTGCTTGCTGATGCTGCATGCCTTGAACCATCGCCGTCAACGACTGGACTTGCACGGCCAAGGCGGCGAATCGATCCTCCTGGGGTTGCTGCGGAGCAGACGTAGGAACTTCATTTTGCGGAGCGGAAGGCCCTGCCCCCTGGGGATTCGGAGGCTCCGGGAAACAGGATGCGAGAGCTGGGGGGGCCTCCGCGGGTGGATCGGCCCGCAGCGCTGCCCCCCAGCGCGACCGGCTGAAACTCCTTTTATTCGAGTCGTCACCATGGCTTTGAGGTCTTGAAGACAAGAGAAAGAAGAAAGTCGAAGGTTCGACCCCTCCTGGCGCGCCAATCTGATGACGCCAAGAAACCCTCCTCGAACGTCGGGGATGACGGACGTCTCCCTCCTCGGAGTCCTGCAAGAAAAGTCCCGGGGACCGGTGGCGCCGGTGGGGACCCTCCGACGATCAAGTCAGTTGCTTGGGCTCAGACAAAGAACCGCTCCAGCCAAAAGGAGCTGAGGCGGTTAGGGTTTTTGCTGGGAGGAAGAAAGCTCAGAAAAACCAGAGTTCAGATCCCACTTACAGCGTGAGTATGTGTCTTTTATACCTGTTCGAATATCATAACTTGCGGCCTCGGGAGATCTTCATCGTACCGTTGCCGGTTGATATGACTGGGCTCCATTGCTAGAGGTAGCGAGTCGTACGCCGTAGCGAGGAACGGTGATGCACAGGGACATGCAACGCGCCAAACACCGTTATGAGGCATGGCCCTCCGTAACGGGGCACAATCATGGAAGTACCGATGGTACGCTGCGGCAAGGCATGGTCATGTACAGGGGCATGCAATGCGCCAAACCTCGTTATGAGGCATGGCCCTCCGTAACGGGGCACAATCACGGAAGTACCAGATGGTACGCTGCGGCAAGGCATGGTCATGTACAGGGGCATGCAATGCGCCAAACCTCGTTATGAGGCATGGCCCTCCGTAACGGGCACAATCACGGAAGTTGGTACGCTGCGGCAAGGCATGGTCATGCGCTGAAAATCATGTGCAAGCACCGTGCAACCTGATGGTTGCTGTTTTCCTTGGCAGTTGAGTCGCATGTTGATCGCTGATGACCCCACCCCGAAGGGATATCGGAGGTGGGGAATGACGGTGTGCCCCGAGACCGATGGGGGCCCCCGGGGTTAAGAAATGATGACCCCACCCCCTGACCCCGAGGGGGTGCCGGGGTGGGGGAATGACGATGCACCCCGAGACCGGTGGAGGCCCCGGGGTTAAGAAATGATGACCCCATCCCCCGACCCCGAGGGGGTGTCGGGGGTGGGGGAATGACGATGCACCCCGAGACCGGTGGGGGCCCCGGGGTTAAGAAATGATGACCCCATCCCCCGACCCCGAGGGGGTGCCGAGGGTGGGGGAATGACGATGCACCCCGAGACCGGTGGGGGCCCCGGGGTTAAGAAATGATGACCCCATCCCCCGACCTCGAGGGGGTGCCGGGGGTGGGGGAATGACGATGCACCCCGAGACCGGTGGGGGCCCCGGGGTTAAGAAATGATGACCCCACCCCCCGACCCCGAGGGGGTGCCGGGGGTGAGGGAATGACGATGCACCCCGAGACCGGTGGGGGCCCCGGGGTTAAGAAATGATGACCCCACCCCCCGACCCCGAGGGGGTGCCGGGGGTGGGGGAATGACGATGCACTCCGAGACCGGTGGGGGCCCTGGGGTTAAGAAATGATGACCCCACCCCCCGACCCCGAGGGGGTGCCGGGGGTGGGGGCATGATGATGCACCCTGAGACCGGTGGGGGCCCCGGGGTTAAGAAATGATGATCCCACCCCTCGACCCCGAGGGGGTGCCGGGGGTGGGGGAATGACGATGCACCCTGAGACCGATGGGAGCCCTGGGGTTAAGAAATGATGACCCCACCCCCCGACCCCGAGGGGGTGCCGAGGGTGGGGCATGACGATGGCTGCCGTTACCTTCTCTGACGATGCTGGGATCAGTCATATCAGAAAGTACGAATGAGAATTTTTATTTAAGCATTTGACTATGATCTATGGATTATCATAGTAAATGGACTTCACACACCTACTCTTAAAACCAATGGTTTTGATATTCCTAAGCCAAAAACAGATTGGGATGAGAATGACAAGAAAATGGCTCAATTAAATGCTAAAGCTATGAATGTGTTGTATTATTCATTGGATGCCAATGAGTTCAACCGTATTTCTACATTTATATCTCTAAGAAAATATAGGACAGACTTGAAGTTACCTATGAGAGTACTAATCAAATTAAAGAATCAAAAATTAATATGCTTGTACATAAATATGAACTCTTTAAGATGGAACAAAATGAGTCAATTATTAATATGTTCACAAGATTCACTAATATTATTAGTGGGCTAAAAAACCTTGAAAATCTTATACTAAAGGTGATCTTGCTAGAAAAATTTTTAGATCATTGCTTAGGTCTTGGTAAGCTAAAGTTACCGCCATCAAAGAAGCCAAGGACCTCAATATATTCTCTCTAGAAGAATTGGTGGGATCACTAATGACTCATGAGTTACAATAAAGATAACATCATGATGAAGATGAGTCTAAGAAGAAGATGACTATGGCACTAAAGAGTAGCATTCAAAAGGATAAGAGTGAGGAGACCTCAAGTAAGAGTGAGGAGGATGGTGAGATGGCACTCATCACCCAAAAATTCAAGAGGTTCATGAGAAAGAAGAGATTTGAAGGAAGAAAGAGGCAAATGATCAAAGGGGGACATAGTAAGAAAAAAAAAAGGAATAGCCCCCAATTTGTTATGAATGCAAAAGTTGGAACATTTCAGATCCGAATATTTCCAATTGAAGAAGGGTTCCAAGAAGGCCAAGAAAAAGGCTATGTTCGCAACATGGGGCGACAGTGATGAAACTAACTCCGAGAAAGAAGAAAAGAATAGAGTTGCAAATCTTTGTTTCATGGCGGATAATAAAGAGGTAAGCTCCAGCATTCTAGATGATTTTACATTTGATGAATTATATAGTACATTCTATGAACTACTTGATAATTTTGCAAAACTTAGTTCAAAGAATAAAGATTTGAAAAACCAAGTTAAAAACTTAACTCTAAAAAAGGATAAGTTTATGAAAGAAAATGAAGTTTTGAAACAAGAAAATAAGGATTTGAAAAATGAAGATAAAAAGCTTAAACCAATTGTAGACAAATTTACCTTATGTTCAAATAACCTTAACATAATTCTCGAAAGCCAAAAAGTTATTTTTAATAAAGCTGGCTTACAATACAACCTCTAAAGAAACAAAAATTCTTAAAAATATTTTTATTCCATAACATGATTTTTCAAATGTTATATGCTTTAAATGGTTTGAAAGGTCATAAAGCTTATGCATGCCATAGTATCAAAAAAATTTGGGTTCCAAAAGAAACCATTTTAGCTAACCCCAAAAGACCCAAGAAAGCTTGGGTACCTAAGAGCAAGACTTAAATTTATGTATGCAGGTATGTCTTGCAACCCGAGTAACTAAAAGAAAATGGTATTTGGATAGCGGATGCTCAAGACACAATGACCGATGATGAATTTTAATTCATCACTTTAGAAGCTAAAGATGGAGGAGTGGTTACCTTTGAAGATAATGGCCAAAGTAAAATCATTGGCATTGGTAAAATATGCATCACTCCTTATACATTTATTAATAATATTTTACTTGTAAATGCTTAAAACATAATTTGCTTAGCATTAGTCAACTTTGTGACAAATATTTTAAAGTTACTTTTAAATATTCATTTTGTATGGTTGTAAATCTTGTTGATAGTTGCATGAAGTTTATTGGTAATAGACATGGTAATGTATATATTATAGACTTAAATGATCTTAATGACCAGAACTTGGATTGTCTTATTGCCATGAATGCTAAAGTTGATGATGATAGTTGGTTATGGCATCGTAGACTTGCTCATGTAAGCATGAATTTATTATATAAATTAATCAAAATGAATTTGGTTACTGATTTACCAAAACTTATTTTTGAAAAGGATAAGATTTGTGATGCATGTTAGTTTTGAAAACAAACTAGAGTCTCTTTTAAATCCAAAAATACGGTTTTAACTTCTAAACCTTTGAAAATTTTACATATAGATCTATTTGGACCGACTAGAACTACGAGTCTAGGCTGTAAACGTTATGATTTTATGGTTTTCAATGATTTCTTCTATTTTACTTGGATTTTATTTTAGCTAATAAAGATAATGCTTTTTTTGGCTTTTCTAAAACTCTTTAAAAAAATAACAAATAAAAATAATTTTTAAATTTTATCAATTAGAAGTAATCATAGAAAGAAATTTGAAAACTAAGACTTTAAAATTTTTTGTAATGAACATGACATTAAACCTAAATTTTTTGCACGTAGGATACCCCAATAAATAGCATAGTAGAAAAAAATAGAAATTTGAAAGAAATAGTCCATACCATGCTGCGTGAAAGCAACCTCTCAAAATATTTTTGGGCTAAAGCAATCAACACGGCATGTTACATCTTAAATAAAGCATTAATTAGACCTATTTTGAAAAAGACCCCTATAAATTATGGAAAGATAGAAAACCAAATATCGGTTATTTTCATGTTTTTGGTTGCTTGTGCTTTATTTTGAATGATGAAAAATCTAATCTTGATAAGTTTGATACAAAATCTGATAAAGGGATTTTCCTTGGTTATTCTTCAAATAGTAGAGCATATAGGGTTTTCAATAAAAAGACCTTAGTTGTAGAAGAATCCATTCATATAATATTTGATGAGTCTAAGGATCTTCCATCAAGAGAGAGAAAGGTTTTGGATGATGGAGGTGAAATTAAAGATCAAATTAAGGAGTTTACCATGGAAGAGAAAGAAGACTCAATGATACAAGCTGAACATGAAGAGGGTAATGACTCAATCCAACATGATGAACCTCAAGGTAACCATGAATTGGAAAGAGAATGAAGGCATATCCATAATCATCCTAAAGAGCTTATTCTAGGTGATGCATCTCATGGTGTCAGAACTAGATCATCATTTAGAGATGCATGCAATAATCTAGAATTTGTTTCACATATTGAAGCAAAATGTTTTGATGATGCAAAAATGATGCTGATTGGATAAATGCAATACACGAAGAACTTAATCAGTTTGAAAGGAACAATGTTTGAACATTAGTTTGTAGACCTAATGATTATCCAATAATAGGAACCAAATGGATATTTAGAAATAAATTAGATAAGCATGGCAATATCATTAGGAATAAAGCAAGAATAGTTGCAAATGGATATAATCAGGAAGAAGGGATTGATTTTGATGAAACTTATACTCCTGTTTCCAGATTAAAAGCAATTAGATTACTTCTTGCATTTGCATATTTTATAAACTTTAAATTATATCAAATAGATGTAAAGAGTGCATTTCTCAATGAATATATTGTTGAACAAGTGTATGTTGAACAACCATTCAATTTTGAAAATCATGAATTTGTTAGATTAATCTTTACGTTATGCCCTTTAATGTTAGATTGTTATGAAGGCGAGTCGCTCTTTTCTCGATCTAGCCTAATATACAAAAGGTACCAAATCAGATGTTAATGGTCCAAAAGTTTAAGCCATTAACATTAAGTCGTTAATTCTGATATTAAATAGAATTAAAGTCATTAATTTGGTCTTTGATGGAAATACCAATTGAATGTTATATATAAATAATTAGTCCTCTCTCCACTTGATGAGGTTAGCAAGAATTCATCGTTATCTGCTATGAAAGGAATAAGGTTAAGAGAGAAAAACTAGTTATTTGCAGAAGAGGCTATCAAAATCTAATAGATTCAAGTCTCAACTCTATATACTATTATGATGAACTCCGCATCAGGTAAATACTATTATGATGAATTCCATCATGTAAGTATTTTTATATATAATTTTATGTAACAAATTATTTATTGAAGATCATATATTGCTAACAAGTGGTATAAGAGCCAAGGTTCTAAAATAAATAATTTGTTCGTATATTATGATTGATTAATTTTTTATCAAATGAATTTATGATGAATATTTAATCTTTTAAGTTATGATTGGTTATATGATTGGCTGTTAATCTATTACATGAAAAGGTTCATTGCCGGAGAACCCGACTGATCATGTTACAAATTAATTGCATGCATCAATAAGATCATTGTGTTATACTAGTATGTATGGCAAAACTAATCTTTATAGATTGAAGCAGGTTGATAATTTATGATGGTTTATATTGGCTAATGCATGCAGTAATGTTAACTATATTTTATCATTATCAAAATTGAATGTTAGATTTTTAATAATATTAGTATTATTGTTTAGTTATATGACATTAAGATTAAATTAGTTAGTTAGTCACCAAAGTAGCCAAACTAATTTATATTCAGTCATATAATTTATGAAATTTTAATAATATTAGTATTATTGTTTAGTTATATGACATTAAGATTAAATTAGTTAGTTAGTCACCAAAGTGGCCAAACTAATTTATATTTAGTCATATAATTTATGAAATTTTAATAATATGAAATCAAGATTAAATTAGTTAGTTAGTCACCAAAGTGGCCAAACTAATTTATATTCAGTCATATAATTTATAAAATTTTATAGAATGTTGTTAATGATTTGTTGGTTGTTAGAAATTAAGAATTCGCCCAAAGATGGATTAATATTTTATAACTAACAAACCTAAAGAAGAAAATCTAATATTCTCTTATCAAATATAATATGGATATCCAAAGATACTATATATATATATATATATATATATATATATATATATGATAAGATTTATTAATTTCTTTAAAGTTTAAATAGCATTCTAATTATGATGTATATTGTTGTATTTACCCAAAGAAAATCTACAATATATTTTGTATTTAATTATCTGAATTTGAGCATTTATGTTTTCACAGCTGTTTCTCTACATTCACATGCTTCTGCCATTACTATCTTTAATGGCTTAAACTTCTCTGAATGGCGTTAGCAAGTCAATTTCTATTTAGGTGTCTTGGATCTTGACTTGGCACTATTAGAAGAAAAGTCTACTGACATTACGGATACGAGCAGTAAGGCAAAAAAGTTAAAACATAAAGCATAGGACATATCTAATAGATTATGTCTAAGTTTCATGCGAATGACAATTGCCAACAACATTAAGTCTACTCTTCCAAAAAGTATAACAACTAAAGAATATCTTAAGCTTGTGGAAGAGCGCTTTCGTTCCGCTAATAAGTCACTTGCAGGGACATTGATGGATGAACTCACGACCATAAAATATGATGGGTCACGAAGTATGCAGCAACATATCCTTGATATGACTAATATTGCAGCAAGACTTAAGACCCTGGGAATGGTTGTGGATAACTCCTTTCTGATACAATTTATTATGAACTCATTACCTCAAGAGTATGGGCCTTTTCAAATTAACTATAACACTATTAAAGATAAATGGGATGTTAATGAATTGGCCAGCAAGCTTACTCAAGAGGAAAGGAGATTAAAAGCAGAAGGGGATCATTCAATAAACCTAGTGGGTCAAGGAGCTAGTAAAGTTATCAAACCAAAATCCAAGAAATTTAAGAAGAAAGTACCCACTAAAGTATCACAGGTTGCTGATAATAATAAGAAGGAAAGGAAGAAAAATAAATGCCACTTTTGTAAGAAAGAAGAAACATTATCAGAAAGATTGTCTGAAACAAAAAGCTTAGTTCGAAAAGAAAGGTATCTTTCATTATGCTTCTCCAATTTATGAATCAAACTTATCTGAAGTTCTTTCTAACACTTGGTGGTTGGATTCTGGTGCCACTACTCATGCTTCCAATGTAATGCAGGGATTCCTTACAATCTAGAGTATAAACCCAAATAAAAACTTCTTGTTCATGAAAAACTGAGAGAAGGCCCCAATTGAAGGCATAGGGACTTATCGTCTTACTTTAGATACTGAGCATCACCTGAATCTACTACAAACTCTCTATGTCCCTTTACTTTCTAGAAATTTAGTTTCTATTTCAAACTTGATGTTAATGGGTTTAATTTTAAGATTGGAAAAGGATGTTGCAGTTTATTTAATAAAGATGGTTCCTTTATTGGTTCTGAAATTCTTATGAATGAATTATATAAATTGAAACTTGATGATAAATTTTCTACATCCCTGATGTGTGTTCATCAAAATATTGGAATTAAGCATAGTTTAGCAAATAACAACTCTGCTTTCTTGTAGCATAAACATTTGGGTCATGTATCCAAAGAAAGACTATAATGATTAGTAAAGAATGAGATTCTATCAAATCTAGATTTTACTGATCTTGGTTTATGTGTTGATTGCATTAAGGGAAAGCAAACCAAACATAACAAGAAAGGAGCTACAAGAAGTACTCTGCTTTTTGAAATTATACACACTGATATATGTGGACCTTTTGATATTCCATCCTTAGTAGAGAAAAGTTCTTTATCATCTTTATAGATGATTTTTCACTATATGGATATTTCTATTTACTTAAAGAAAAATCTCAAGCTGTAAATGCTTTCGAGGTATTTACTAAAGAGGTTGAAAGATAACTAGACAGAAAAGTAAAAATAGTAAGATCTGATAGAGATGGTGAGTATTATGGAAAGTATAATGAATCAGGGCAAAATCTAGGTTCATTTGCAAAATTTCTCGAAAGACATGGCATATGTGCACAGTATACTATGTCGGGCACACCTCAACAAAATGGTGTGGCAGAAAGGCGAAATAGAACATTAATGGATATGGTTAGGAGTATGATAAGTAATTCTTATTACCAAAATCTTTGTGGATGTATTCTCTTAGAACTACAGTATATTTATCGAATAGGATTCCTAGTAAGGCAGTTTCTAAAACTCCTTTTGAGTTATGGACTGGAAGGAAACCTAGTCTAAGACACCTGCATGTTTGGGGTTGTCCAGTAGAAGCACGAGTGTATAATCCACATGAAAAGAAATTGAATTCTTGAATTATTAGTGGTTACTTTATAGGTTACCCAAAGAAATCCAAAGGGCACTGGTTTTATTGTCCAAACCATAGTTCTAGAATTATTGAGACAGGCAATGCCAAATTTATTAAGAATGATGAAGTTAGTGAAAGTGCTGATAAACAGATTGTGGATATCAATGAAGTAAGGGTTAATGTTTCATTACCCATAAATATTTCTAAATCTACAATCATTCCTTATATTGTTCCAGAATTACAAAAATAAAACAACAATGAACAATGTTTGAATGAAGAAGTACCCCATGAAGAGCCTAACCTATCAATAGCTAACAAAATTGAACCATGTGGAATAGCTTTAAGTAAACCCGTAAGGATACAAAAATCAGCTATTTCAGATGATTATTTGGTTTATTTGCAAGAGTCAGATTTTGATTGTGGCATTTATGAAGATCCTGTTTCATTTTCACAAGCCATTAACAGTGATAAGTCTGATAAATGGATTAATGCTATAAAAGATGAATTAAAATCAATGGCTAAAAAAAATGTCTGGGATCTTGTCGAATTGCCAGAAGGTTCTAAACGAGTTGGATGTAAATGGGTTTTTAAAACCAAATGTGACTTAAATGGCAATATCAAACATTTTAAAGCTAGACTTGTTGCCAAGGGTTATACTCAGAAGGATGGCATTGATTATAAAGAGAATTTTATCAGTTTCAAAGAAAGATTCATTAAGAATCATTATGGCTTTGGTAGCTCAATATAATTTAGAGTTACATCAAATAGATGTGAAAATAGCCTTTCTTAATGGGAATATAGAGGAAGAAATTTATATTGATCAACCTGAAGGTTTTTCCATGAAAGGAAAGGATTATATGGTGTGTAAACTTAAGAAATCAATATATGGACTTAAACAAGCTTTCAGACAATGGTATATTAAGTTCAATGATACTATTACATCTTTTGGTTTTCATGAAAATATCGTTGATCGGTGCATTTACTAAAAGATTTATGAAAGTAAGTTTATATTTTTGTTCTATATGTTGATGATATTTTGCTTGCTGCTAATGATTTAGGTATCTTGTATGAGACTAAAAATTTTCTCTCTAAGAATTTTGAGATGAAAGATATGGGAGAGGCATCTTATGTGATAGAAATTTTTATATTCAGAAAGAGATCACATGAATTGTTAGGGTTATCTCAGAAAACTTACATCGAGAAAATTCTTGAGAAATTTAATATGAACAACTGTTCAGCAGGTATTGTCCCAATACAAAAGGGGATAAATTTAGTTTTATGCAATGTCCAAAGAATGATATGGAACGTAAGCAAATGGAATCTATTCCATATGTTTATGTTGTGGGTAGCTTAATGTATTTGCAAACTAGTACAAGACTAGATATCAGCTTCGCGGTTGGGATGCTGGGCCGATGTCAGAGTAACCCTGGTATTGATCATTGGAAAGCTGCAAAGAAAGTGATAAGATACCTTCAAGGAACTAAGGATTATATGCTCACATTTAGGTCTGATCAGTTGAAAGTGATTGGATATTTAGATTCAGATTTTGCTGGTTGTATTGACAGTAGAAAGTCAACTTTTAGCTATGTGTTCCTGTTGGGAGAAGGAGCAATTTCATAGAAAAGTGCAAAACAATCTATCATTGCCTCATCCACTATGGAAGTAGAGTTTGTAGCCTATTATGAAGCTACAATTCATGCATTATGGCTACGAAACTTTATTTCAGGACTTGGGATTATCGACACCATTACCAAGCCGCTGCAAATTTATTGTGATAATTCCATGGTAGTTTTCTTCTTTAAGAATGACAAATATTCCAGAGATGTTAAACATATGAAATTAAAGTACTTTACTGTCAAGAAGGAGGTCTAGAAACAAAGAGTGTGCATTGAACATATTAGAACAGATCTTATGATTGCAGATCCTTTAACTAAAGCTTTACAACAAAAAACATTTAAAGAACATGTACATAGAATGGGTCTTGGTTGTATTGAAGATTGATTATGATGATGTTATGTATTGAAGATTGATTATGATGATGTTGTGCCACTCTTTAGCTCATTAACATAATATGTTTCTAATTTTATTTATTATTTCTTGTTTTTTATGTATATACTTACTGTTTTGAACTAGAAAATTATTGTCTTTAAGACAATTAAGTAGATATTAAGTTATTTATATATAAATTATGTGATCTAACATGATAAGTCGCTAATATAGTAGTATATGGAAGGGAGTATGCAATTTAGACCGCCATAACTCTTATTATGTAATTTATTATATTAAAGTCAATCATGATGAAAGAATGATATTATGAAATTTAATTTTACGTGCCTAATATTTACACTATCAAATATTAATGTCATAAACTTTCGGGAGAATGTTAGATTAATCTTTACGTTATGCCTTTTAATGTTAAACGAAGGCGAAGAGTCTAGCTTAGTATTCAAAAGGCAAGGGCTGCCCATTATTTTCTTCTACATGTGGAGAAAGCGAAAGGCTAATGGTCCAAAAGTTTAAACCATTAATATTAAGTCGTTAATTCTGGTATTAAATGAAATTAAAGTCATTAATTTGGTATTTGATGGAAATACCAATTAAATGTTATATATAAATAATTAGTCCTTTTTCGACCTGATGAGGTTAGCAAGAATAAGAGGCTATCAAAATCTAATCAGATTCAAGTCTCAACTCTATATAGTATTATGATGAACTCTGCATCAAGTAAATACTATTATGATGAATTTCACATCAGATAAGTATTTTTATATATAATTTTATGTAATAAATTATTTATTGAAGATCCTATATTGCTAACAGAATTTTCAAATCATGTTTTCAAATTGAACAAAGCGTTATATGGTTTGAAACAAGTACCTTGGACTTGGTATTATAGAGTAAGCAAATTCTTGATCAATAATAATTTTATTAGAAAAAATATAGATATTACATTATTCACTAAAAGAAAAAAATAATGATATGCCGATTGTTCAGATCTATGTTGATGACATAATATTCAATGCTACTAATGTTTTTGTGTAAAGATTTTGCAAAGCTCATGCAAGGAAAGTTCGAGATGAGTATGATGGGTGAACTCAACTAGTTTCTCGGACTTCAAATTAAGTAATCTAAAGAGGGGATCTTCATAAGCCAAAGCAAGTATATTAAGAAAATTTTGAAAAATTTTGGCATGAAGAACTTCAAAAGTATTGGTACCCCTATGAGCTCATCTTGTAGATTAGATCTAATAAAAATGATAAAAGTATTGATTTAAAACTGTATAGAGGTATGATAGAATCTTTGTTGTATCTGACTACCAGTAGAATTGATATTCTATTTACTGTTTGCATGTGTGTTAGGTATCAAGCAAACCCTAAGGAAGCTCATTTATTTGCTGTTAAAAGAATACTTAAATACTTATATGGAACTAGCAATCTAGGACTTTGGTATGATAAACAATCATCTATAGACTTAATAGGGTATACTGACTCAAATTTTGCTGGATGTAAGATTGATAGAAAATCTACTACTAAAACTTGCCAATTTATAGGAGTCAACTTAATCTCTTGGTTTAGCAAGAAGCAAACTTTAGTGGCACTGTTTACGGCTGAGGCCGAATATATTGCAGCTAAAAATTGATGTGCTTAAATCTTATAGATAAAGCAATATTAGAAGATTATTGCATTAAACTAAAATAATTTCCATAAGATATGATAACACTAGTGCAATCAATCTAACTAAAAATCCTATCCAGCATTCTAGAATAAAACTTATAGAAATTAGACATCATTTTATTAGAGATCATGTTAATAATGGTGATGTAATGCTTGAATTTGTTTGTACTGATAAGCAGCTCACTTATATTTTCATAAAACCACTTGATGAATCTAAGTTTTATAAAATTAGAAGGGAGCTTGGTATGCTTGACCATTCAGTTTAGTGAGTTAGCATGATTGTTTGATTTTTTTACTCTTTGTTTATTATGATTTTGACATGGAATTTGGTTCATTAGAAGCCTTGCTGACCCATATAAATGATCCTAGCTTTTGAAAATTTTTATGAACCCTTTCTACACTAAAATCCATTAATTCTTTAAGCACCTAGTCCATCCCTTGCACTTTGGTCCCTTTACTTTTGAAATTTGAAAGCTGAATCCCACAATAGCCGGCTTATAAGCTGACTATTGGGAAAATAAGTTGACTATATAGCCGACTATTTTAAAGAAACACTCTATTTCTTCATCTGAAACAAAGATTCATTCATTTCATCACTTCCACCTCCTTCCAAAGCCTCGAAGCTCACTCCCAAGCCAAAAATCCTTATACTCTTGCTTCTATTTTCCCTCAAACTCTCTAGATCTTAGCTTTGGATCATGGCACCCCGGATGAGGTTTCCCCATGGAGCTTCTTCTTCTTCGCATGGTCATGCAGAAGGCTCCTCCCGTGCTTCAAGCTTCACCTCCATGGCTGCCAGATCTATTTCTTTTGGGATGTTAATAGATTTTAAGTTTCTAGCTAAAGATCAATTTAATATTGGAAGATTATTAGAAAACCAAGGTTGGGGTTTCATGCTAAAAACTGAGGCACCTATTTATCCCAATTTATTTAGAGAATTTTACAACAATATTTGCTTTGGAGAAGGTTGTGTCTCATCTAGTGTTAAAGGAGTTAAAATTAACCTTGATCTTGCCATCCTAGGATCTATTTTGAAAGTTCCTACTGAAGGTTTATTTAAGAATTCTGCTTATGATAAAGCCTATAGGGTTGAAATGATTCTTGGTATTGAGATGGAGTTGGTTTAGCTAAAGTAGAAGTTAAGGATCTTAATGCTGAAATGAGACTCCTCTATCATATGGTTACAAGAATTTTTATACCTCGGACTGGCAGCTTCTACTTGGTCACTAACAGAGACCTTAGTATCATGTTTCATGTAGTCAGTGAGACCCCCATGAATTTTTCTAAATTAATAATTAATTCAATGAAGGAAGCTATAAGTACAACCAAGGCGGCCCTGCCCTATGAAATGTTGCTCACCCATGTATTTAAACATTTTGGAGTTAGTTTAAGGGTGAAGAAGCAACAAGATTGTATCATGCAGAGTATTACAATGAGCATACTCTTTGTTGCATGGATATCTCTAAGGTAGATGGCCAATGGACTAGAAATAGGGAGAGGGTGCAAGAACTTGTTGCACTAGCTCAGGGCAATGGTCCTTCTACATCTCCTGGTATGCCTTTTGATTTGATTTTAACTTTATGAGTGAGGACAATCCTGCCATACCCGCTTATGTGCCTGAGCCTCCTACAACCTCTGATCAACCTAGTCAGCACACAACTATTGAGTTGAATGAAGAATAGTTGCAGTGCTTGATTAGAGGAGTGTTTGACGCAGTGTCCATTAGAAGCTCTAGGGAGAGTGGATTATCATCGAGATATTCCACAATGATCCCCCACATCTCATCCATATATAGGACTCTATCTCAAATTATGATACGATTAAATAGATTGAAGCATATTGTTGGCATACTTAGTGGGAGGGTTATGCATAAGGATGCAGAAGAAGCGTCTAATATTTCTCGTGAGATCACTCAGGTGAAGGGTGAAGTAAGTTCGCTTGGATAAAAAGCTGAATGGGTGGCATCTCAGGTGTCATCAAATAAAAATAAAACTTAGAGTGTAGAGGCAGTCCTAGCATATATGTCTTGCAGCTTCAATCAATAAGTTCAACAGCTTGATGGAGCAACATTTGGTTCTTGTTGGTCCAGATAGCAACCCAAGAGGGGGGGTGAATTGGGTTTTTCAAAAATTAAACTCCTTTTAAAAAACAATCCCTCAGCGGAACTAAAAACTTAGATGTATACGAATTAAAACAGAGTATGCAAGAATGGAGAGTAAGAGACAAGGAAATAATCACGGCAAACACAAGAAGTTTTATAGTGGTTCGGTGTACCTACACCTACATCCACTCCCAAGTACCTCTTGGGTCCACACTATAATCAATCTGATTATAGCAGAGTTGTTCTGCAAGCTCACAACTCAAACTTGTTATTTTCCAGGTGCACAACAAATCCAGCTGGTTTTCAAGGCTCACCAGTACACAACCTTACAACACAAGCAAACTGCGCTTGCCCAAGGCTAACAGCCTCAATGGAATCAATCCTCCGATTGACCCAGCAAACAATAATGTTCTTGTAAGTTTAAAAGCTCCTCCAATGAGCAAATACACAATAATAGAATAACAATAAAAGATAGGAATCAAAGCCTAATTTGCAGATCTTGGTGGCTTGCTTCTTCTCTTCTCTTGAGTGGATCTTCCTTTAGAATGCTCTTGAAGCTCCGAAGATCAGAAAGCTAGGGCTTGCTTCTTCTCTTGAGATTTCTTCAAAATAAAACCACGAAAGCTTGGAATCTCTCTCTCTTCTTTTGGGGAATCAGTATAATCTTCCCTTTCAAATCTTCCCTCTTTTCTCTTTTGATTTTCTGATAGATTTCAAAGGTTTTTCTCTATTCTTGTCTCTCTTTGCTGTCTTTCGGATTCAACATAAAACCCCTTCTTATAGATCCTTCTTAATCCATAAATAGCTGAAAACTATCCGTTAGAAACAAGTGTAAGAAGGATTAGAACCAAATATGGTAATAGCCGTTGGGATTAAAAAGATAAAAGTAGAGTTTAGAGACGTTCTGACAGTTCTGGAGTCGTATCTGACAATCTGGAGTCGACTCTAACTTTTCTGGAGTCGGCTCTAAATCAAAAATCCCCAATCCGCTTGATCTGGAGTCGTCTCTGACTTTTCTGGGGTCGACACAAAAATCTTCTGGAGTCGACTCTAACAGTCCGGGAGTCGACTCTAAGTCGTAGCCAGAAAAACCATCGTTCTGTCTTTTCTGTTGGAGTCGGCTCTAACAGTCCGGTAGTCGACTCTAAGTCTGTGCTGGATTCCGGAGTCGACTCTGCGATTCCATGTGTCGACTCTAATGTCTGCAATCTTACCTTGACATTAGATTCGAACTAGAATTTGATTTGTCTAGTGATTTTGATTAATGAATCAAATCATAAACTGAAAAACTTAATCAAAATCATTAGTAACTTCAAATGTTATACTCAAATAGTTTTGTTAATCATCAAAATCAACAATTGGGTCAACAATCTCCCCTTTTTGATGATGACAAAAACTTTGAGTATATGCATTAAAAATTCATTTGAACTAAGAATTATAGACATTGTTAAAGCTTTAAAACTTCCTAATAGAGAATTTGATGTCAAGTTTCAAAATGAACTTTAAAAACATACTTGAGTTCTATTATAAACAGCAATCAAGATGATTTAACATAGAAAAATTTAACATAGAAAATCGTTAAGCTCCCCCTGCATTAAATAACTCCCCTATGCAAGGTATATGTAAATAAACTAAAATATGATCAATTGATTAGAATTTAGAGATTTCTCTCTCCCTTTTAAGATATGCCAATTGATTAAAATATATTGAAATCTTATAAATCTTATATTCTTTCATTCTCTTTCTTTATGCATATACAATTTTCTCTCCCCCTTTTTTGTTATCAGCAATAAGGTGAGTTTAAAAATAATGTAGGTTATCAGAGCGAGGTTGTTGGTTCATTCAATCATAGAGATAGTAACTTCATTGGTATTGCTCATAGACAAATTTGCAATAAAAAGATAATTGTATTTCATTTCAAGATGCATTACATGTGTCTATCAAAATACATTCTCAGTAAAGTACTATATCAATCAGAATTCCTAGATACAGCTAACAAAGTATGACTAAACTATCAAAATATGAAAGCTAAACTTAGGTTTCTAAAAGTTAGGGTAGGATAGGCTTAGATAGGGTATCACTGTAGGAAATAGAAGGTCAATCAAACATGCTTGTATACAATTTTCTTCAGATGACCTATCATTTCCATAATCATCTTTTTGTGATTTCTTAAAGCCTTCAAGACAAGCTCTCAACTTGAGCAACAGCAAGGTCTAAATCTTTTTTCAATTGTCCAGTAGCATCTAGATAGCTCTAGATCCATCTGCAATCCCTTCCAGCCTTTCAAAAATCTTTTGAAGCTCAGTGCCAAGGACTCTACAGAGCGGCTAATGGAAAATGAAATCAAGTCAAGTCTGGAATTGATCTCCTCCTTAAATTGTCTGATGTCATCTCTCAACTGACAAATATCATTGCTCCTCTGACTGTCATACTCAGCTATAATGCTCTGAGCTGACCAATCTGCTCATCAGAAAATCTCCAGATACAAATGCTGTCTGAGGTGGAGGTGAAGGAATATGTGCTCGGTCCAGCCTCAGAAGGTCCAGCAGTAGATGGTCCCGCAATAGATGGGTCAGGGACTGATGGTCCCGCAACTGATGGTCAGGGATGTCCTCAACTCTGGCCTCCTCAACTCTGGCCTCCCGTCCTCCTTTATCCAATTACCATTTACCTTTCTGAAGCCCATACGGTGAATGGTAGAGACACTGTAGTAATCTGTATGCCTTAATTTCCTCAGTGGCTCATTGTCCATGATCAACACACCTTGGCTTCTGAATACCAAAGTCAGAATCATACCATATGGCAATGTAGATCTTCTTGGTTGCTGCCTCTGCCATATAGCCTATCATCATCCCAGCTAAGTTTACTGGCTGCCCGGTGATGATGCAATCCATCAACAAGATGTCTCGCTCTGAGACATACTCAAATCTGCCTATCTTTGGAAACAATATCCTCCCGCAGATGTTGTGAAGTCTGAGTTCCAAATTTAGTTGATTTGCCAAAATCTCCTCAAACTCAGATACTTCTCTCCCCAACATCCTAGATAGGGCACCACCTACGATCATCATGCTGATACTCATTTATTCCAATAGTGGGCATCTCTAACAAATTTCCAAGGGTCTCGGCAGTGATTACAACTCTTGTTCCTCTAACAAAACTTACTAAACCTCCCTCTCCTCTACTCAAATCATTGTAGAACTCTCTTACGAGGGCAGGGTAGGTAGGAACATCCAAAGAACAAACTTTCTCCCATCCCATTTCCTTCAATTGACGGCCAATAGTAAAACCCTCCGAAGCAAAGAAATCGAAATCAACTTTTCTTCCGGTTGTGATGGCCTTACCCGCTAATTGGTCGACGCGTGGAGAAGATGGAGAAGGTGGAGAAGCTCTTGAGTGGCAGATGATGAAGATGCGCTTGCCTCCGAATCGTCCTTTTCCTCGTGGGAACGGCCGAACCTCCAACAATCGCACGCCTTTTAGGAGCCATGGATTGATTGGAATGAGTAATCAAGGATTTGAAGGTTTAGAGGGGTTGGAATAGGTTTGGAACGGCTCTAGAGAGGATTGGAGACGATAGGATTCGTTTAGGTGTCGACTCCGCCTTTTATTTTTGACCTAGGTTCACTTAGAGTCGACTCCCGCAAAGCGAGGTGTCGGCTCCGAACCAAAAATCTGTCAGCGCCCGAATTAGAGTCGGCTCTGCAGAAGCAGGTGTCGGCTCTAATTGCCCAGACAGAACATCAAATAAAGGTGTCGACTCCACAAACTGTAGGTGTCGACTCCACAATAGTTTCAGTGAAAAATTTAAATTTCAAGGATCTGAAACTGATCAAATTAATCATCAAACTCTAGATAAGTGTTCCTTAATCAATTGGGGAAACAATGAATCAAATTTCTAGATAAATTTCCTTATTGAACATAGAGGATTTTCAAGAAATTGATGAAGTCTAGATAGTTGTTGTCCTTAAGAGTTTCAGAAAGTCATTCTAAAGGATCACAAACTCCTAATTCTCCTCTAAGATAACAAAATCTTTCTTCACTTAATGGTTTGGTAAAAATATCAGCTAATTGATCATTAGTATTCACATATTCAAGACAACATCATTGTTGGAAACATGTTCTCTAATAAAGTGATGTCTAATTTCTATGTGTTTAGTTCTAGAGTGTTGGATTGGATTCTTAGTTAGATTGATGGCACTAGTGTTATCACATCTAATAGGAATTTTATCAAGTGTGATACCATAATCTTCAAGTTGTCGCTTAATCCAAAGGATTTGAGCACAGCAACTTCCAGCTGCAACATACTCTGCCTCAGCAGTGGATAATGCAACCGAATTTTGCTTCTTGCTAAACCAAGAGATTAAGTTACTTCCTAAAGTTGGCATGCACCACTTGTACTCTTCCTATCTAATTTACAACCAGCATAATCAGAATCAGAATAAGCAATCAATTTCAAAGTTGAGTCTCTAGAATACCATAATCCTACATTTTTAGTTCCATTTAAGTATCTAAAGATTCTTTTAACAGCAAATAAATGTGATTCTTTAGGATTAGATTGATATCTTGCACATAGGCAAACAGAAAACATAATATCTGGCCTACTTGCAGTTAAGTAAAGAAGTGATCCGATCATACCTCGGTAATGCTTCTGATCTACTTTCTTACCTTCTTCATCCTTGTCCAGCTTGCATGAGGGACTCATTGGCGTACCAAGGGGTTTAGCAGATTCCATACCAAACTTCTTGAGTATTTCCTTTGTGTACTTTGTTTGGTTGATGAAAATCCCCGCTTTCTCTTGTTTGATTTGAAGTCCAAGGAAGAAGTTGAGTTCTCCCATCATGCTCATCTCGAATTCTCCCTGCATTAACTTAGCAAATTCTTGACAAAGGAGATTGTTAGTAGCACCAAATACAATGTCATCAACATAAATTTGAACAATTAAAAAATCCTTTTCTTTTCTTTTTAAAAAAAGTTTTATCAACATTTCCTCTAGAAAAATTATTTTCAATTAAGAATTTACTTAATCTATCATACCAAGCTCTAGGTGCTTGCTTTAAACCATAAAGTGCTTTGTGTAATTTGAAGACGTGGTTTGGAAATTCATGATCTTCAAAACCAGGAGGTTGTTCAACATAAACTTCCTCATTTATAAAACCATTTAAAAATGCACTTTTAACATCCATTTGAAATAAGTTGAAATTCATATGACATGCAAATGCAAGTAGTAGTCTAATGGCTTCTAATCTAGCAACAGGTGCAAAGGTTTCATCAAAATCTATACCTTCTTCCTGATTATATCCCTTTGCAACTAATCTAGCCTTATTTTAATCACCAAGCCATTTTCATCCAATTTATTTCTAAAAACCCATTTAGATCCTATTATAGGGTGGTTTCTAGGTCTGTCTACTAGAGTCCAAACTTGGTTCCTAGTGAATTGGTTTAACTCTTCCTGCATTGCTAACATCCAATAACTATCTTTCTCAGCTTCCTCTATAGTTTTGGGTTCTATATGAGATACAAATGCAAGATGATTATTGATATTTCTCATTGATGATCTAGTCCTTACACCTTGAGATGGATCACCTATGATTAGCACTATAAGAAAATACTGAAATAGCGACGCAAATTTAGCGACGCAA